>PVHY01001759.1:0-145997 GCA_004024945.1 Uropsilus gracilis
GGTTTCACACAAACACAAAACCATTAATTAGAATGGTACATTCACATTAATATGCTAGCTTATTCTTATAGATGTGAGCATTTTTAAGATTCATTTAAGTTTCTTTGTAGGATTCTTTTTGCATGAAAACATTACTTTTATGGAAAAGTTTTTCAATATTAGCAAGCTACTGGTAATGAATATAACAGAAAAATAATTTAGTTTGCCAAGAATTTATTTACTTTTTTCTCCATTATTTGAATATATTTACACATTTGAATGAGCACCTTCCCCACTCTGACTGCTCTGACTGGTTGCAGCCATAGCATATAGAGATGTTTAATGACATCATAGGAAGGAATGATGTCATATTTTCAATATTGTGATTTTTAGTGTAGGCTTAAGCAAAAGGAACAGATGGCTGCAAGAAAGAAAAACCCTTGTTTAAATTAGACTAGCACTAGAAATTGGCTCCAAATTGCAAAATGTAATTAAAACTTTATTTTAAAATACATTTCACAGTTTATACACCCTAGGAAGAGCTTTTTACCATATGAACTTTCCAGCTGCCACATAGCACAAAAGAGGTTGTGTTTTTCATGTAAGGCGATAGGCAGTTCAAGGAATGATGGTATTGAAGAGAGTGAAGATAAATCTCGTAGACATGGCAATCCTATTTGTTAAAATGTCACATTCCATGGGAATGGTGTCAGAGTCATGAAAAATTGCTTTAGAAGAAAAAAATTACTAGTGGGAAGTTTGGATGGGTTTAAGTACTGAGTGGAATACACAGCCCGTGCCTTCATTTACCCTGACACAGAACTGGTCTACCTGAATGCCTCTGTTGGAGAACAGATTGGGGTACATAACAAATATCAATTACCAGGATTACATGTTTACATTTTATTACACACTATTTTATGTGTATTATGAAATTTTGGTATATTTGAGTTTCTTTTTCTTCTTAAATAGGTATTGCACTGAGAGGAAGTTTATGGTAAACAATAAGGGAGGAAAAATTTGCCTGGCATTTAAAGGGTTAAATGACTTTTTCTTAATCTCTTTTGACAAAGATGCAAATGGCTTAGGAGCCTAAGTGACTCACTTGCTCAAGGTCAGGCAGCAAGTGCTAGTGTCATAGCTAGAAATTAGAAATTAGGCAATCTGACCCCTGTATCCCTCTTTCTCCACTTCCCATGCAGACACAGACTGTACATCGCATAATAAGAGATGAGCTGCTGTCAATGTCATCACACAATTTCAATCTGAAATGTATTCAAGGTTCAGGTCTCTATGTCAGTGAGTACCCTCTACAAATCAGCATAGAGTCTGAAATAAAATTTATCCATAGTCATACTCAAGAATACTCAAGTAGCTATGATGGCATTCTTAAAAGCACCTAGTTTTTTTTATATTTTCCAGTCATCTTCCATAGTGATGGCAGAAGAAATGTCAGTGGACATCAATTGATGAGATGTTATCAGTAAAGATTTTCTTTGAAAATTTTTCACTTGCTTATCAGGCCTCCATTTTGTAGCCAAAACTAAATCATTTCTCACTTTATGGTTCAAAATTTTTCGAGTTTTACTAAATGCTAAATAAGTTACTTCTACTAGATATAATGTGTACAATGTCTATGTTGTATAATACACATTCCTCTCAATGCCTACTGTATATAGTATGCACATAATGCATGCATATACACAATCCTGATAATAAACTACTGAGAAATACAGTACCATATACGCAGGATTCTAAGGATTTAAATTATTTGCTGTTCATAACATTCCAGTTGTTCTTTTTGAAAACTGCAACCATACTGCTGTTTTAAATATACAGAGATGTTTTGCTCACTCCAAATTTGCCTGCAATTGTTTTTCAATGGTTGTATATTAATTCATTAGTATTCATAGAAGGTAATAGAATACAGTTCCAAAGGTATCAGATAATTATAATTATTTTTTGTGGCTTTTAAAAGCAACCTGAAAGTAAAAATTGACCAATATTATAGTAAAATAATCATTCTGATGGTAGAGAATGGGTCTTGCTCCCTGCTACATCCCTGTGTTTGGCCTGCAGTATTTAGGCACTCAATATATATTTGTTGAACAAGTGAATGAATAAATAAGTGAATGAAGTGACATCCCAACCTCTTCATTCTCTTTAAGAGCATGGAAAAGGCATAAAAATTATATCTTTTAATGAATTTCTTGAATTTGGCATGAATAACCAGTGGGAAAGAAAATGAAATTTGTTTTTAGTCCCATTGCTATACTCTCCTTTCTTTCTCAGAAACTCTTGGATCAAATTCCTCTACCTTCCACAGGGAGTCATTTTCAAAGAGAGAGATGTTCTATTTCCCTGCACTTAATTATCATTGTGCCCCTCATCAAACCCTAGGCCCTGGATTTCTATCAAAGTCCTTTGGTTTGTTTAATAGACAACCAAGTGAAAAAAGATCGAGGCATAGCACCTGTCACCCTCTCCCAGAGCTCCAAGGTTTAATCAGTAAATAGTATCCAAATCCCTTCCAACCATGTGATTTTTCCCAACTTTCCTTGGTAATAAAAGAACCTTGTTCTCATCAAATATCTACAGTTCCCTATAAGACGCACAGGATCAGACTTCCTTGAAGATGACTCACAGAGTGTCCGTACTGTCCTCTTCCATCACTTTCAGCTGCATGAGGCTGGGGGCAGAGCAGTTCTGTGATTATTTACCACCTGGAAATGAGGTTTGAGATCTAACATGGAGTAAAACTACACTAACTGACTAAAAAGCAAAAGTCTTTGTGAATTAGAAGCCCTAACAGGTACGCATAGGCACTGGTATTATTTTATTTCTGATAAATGTTGACTTTGGGTGGCTATAACTGTCAAGGGCAGCCCCTGTGGTGTTCTCTGGGGTTACATTCACCTGGCCCCTCCACAGGCCCGTATTTCTTGGAGAGAACAGATGGTTAGAGGAGGGCCTGGATACAGAAGCAGATTTATCTTGTCAGACTGTTATCTCCAGGTAAGTGACCTTAGGCAGGTCACAAGTGGTCATGTGACAACAGTGTGCTTCAGTGGTGTCCTAAGGTGATGACCATTTATTAATGCTTCCCTCTCAGGGTCCCCACTGCTCCCCTGATAGGCATGCAGCAGTTTTGAGATTGTTGATGTGTGTGCGCACGCATGCATTTTAGAGTGTAAGGTGAGTTTAGTCAGGCTTTGTCCTCTATTAGTCTATAACCAGCACCTGGGTTACTGTGTTTTCCCCCTGATTGTGCAAGCCGGTGGGTGTGTGCATGTGTAAGTGCACACCTGGGCCTAGAAGAGAGGGGATAAAGAGCATGCACTGGCATAAGAGAACATGAGCAAATGACAGAGAGAACACCCAGAGGAAGGGGTGACAATTGCTGGGAGCCTGGGTGCTCAACTGCATCCCAGGACTGCCCTGGTCCTGGCCCTGTCCCTGCCCGGCCTGGTGTGTCTGTAATTGCTAGAACTGTAAAGAACGGTGAGATCGGTGAGCCTGATGCTTACAGCTGGCGATGAGGCTTGACAACTGGTGATGAGGATAGGATGGTTCAATGTATAAGGTAAAATGCACAAATTCATAGGATTTATATGCCTTCAAAAAGTGTTAAATGCTTCAGTGTTATTGTGAACACACTGGAATATCTTACTTTGCATTCTCAAACTATAGAAATTCTACCTTTAAGGGCATATGTGGACCAGTGTTGCAGGTGGCAAGGCTGTGTGTTCTGCTGGCTGGCCTGGTTTCCCAAAAGGGGCTGTAGAGCAGAGTCACCACCTCCACATGTTACCCTGGGATCACTGCAGCCTACGACTTCTGGACTTTCTCCTTTATGCCCAAAGAGGAATGGGGTGTGAAGCAAAATAACATTCTGGTTGCTTTTTGTTTGGCCCTTAAGGCCTTATTCTCAGGACACGCTTCTTTTTGTGTATGTTGCCTGTGCTTTTCATTGTATGAAATACCTACCTCTTGTGATTTGCCCTCATTACAAAAGCTGATGTCCTGGCCTGTTCTGTGAGGATCAGATTGTGAACACTTACTCCAAGAGCTAAAGTTGCCTGCAACTGCTTCCTAGGTTATCTTTTACTGTTACTTAATTCGATTTGTTTTACCAAATACATTACTTTTCTTAAGGCTGTTTTCCCCAGTTGCATCTCCAGGGAAAGGCTCATATCTCCCTATATTTCTTGTTCAGGCCCTGCAATCCTGAATAATCACAATCTAGATACAAAATGAGTGACAGTTCCAGAAATGGCCTAAGGATTTTCTAGGATGCTCTGAATATTTCTGATGTTTGATCAAACTTTCCATTCCACCCTGGGGTCCAGAGGGGACATACCATTCCAGTTCCATTCCATTCTAGAAGGAGACATTGACATGGCAGTCAATGAAAATCAGATAGTGAGGCTTTATTGTTTAAAAGAAAAAAAATACACATTTTTATACATGAATATGTATATGTGTCTATATATATATGTACAGACAAATATTTGATTTTGTTAGAAAGGAATAAACATTTTATGTGCAAGAAAGTAGTCGGGCACGGTGGTACTTATGAAGCAGTTGGGGTTAGGGATTGCAGTTCAAGTCCTGCTCGGGGCAACATAACAAGACCTAGTCCCAAAAAATAGCTGTGTGTGGTGACATGAGCCTGTAATCCCAGCTACCTGGGAAGCTGAGGCTGGGGATTGCTTGAGTCCATGGTACCCCAGGCAACGTGAGCCTGCGGTTCCAAATATAGCGAGACCTAGTCTCAACAAAAAAAAAATGTGCAAGAAAGTACTTCTAGGAATTATGGTTTATTTTACAATTTCCAATGAAAGTTTTTTTTTTTTTAGCATAATTTTCTAACTTATATGTCTAACTGGAAACAGAGTCAGGAAGAAAATCATTACAGGCCAGTTTCAACACTTAATGTGCAACAAGAAAATGTCCATTCTAGCACATGTTAAATACTGGAGAAAATTAAAGGGAAACAATTTTTAAATAGTTGGGTGAGCTAGTAGGAAGTAAAGGACTTGCTGGTGGTGTGTGGGTGGGGGGCGGAATCGAGGGAGGGGACAAAAACAAGAAAGCAGAGAAAATGAGGAGTAAAGGGAAACTGCGAAGTAGAATTTGTGGAGGGGGATATTACATGGGTCAACAGAGCTAGCTAGAACTGTTGCCTGGATAGGCTAGGGGTAAACTGGAGACACAGCTTTCATCAGCACACAAATGGAGTGCCCCTTTTACTTCAGCAGCACGCCTACATCAGCCTATAGTTGGGCCAAAATCATCAAATATCAAACCTATTTTATACATTTTGAATATATCATGTAATTTACTGAATACCATATTAGCTAAACTGCATAGTATCAGTATTTTACCCTCATGTGATTGGTGGAACTGTGGCTGCTGCCCTGCGTCATAGGAGTTATTCTACTGCATACCTTTAACTGGAGGGGGTGGGGGAGTGGGGGGGGGAATCAAACTGCAAAATTCTAAGTAGTTTCCAGTAGGAAACTTAGCAAGCTTAGGAAACATCACTTTCACATCATCATAAAATGGAAATATCCCAAGTCAAATGAACCACTGTTAAGTTGGGGACCATCTGTACTACCTCCCAGGCCATTAATGGTTTTCTCTAGATGATTCAGTATTTCATAACTGATGATGGAGCTATTTTATCATCCATTCATCATCTGGTGGTTTGCACTCATCTGGAGATGGCCTGCTTACCTATCAAGATGTGACATCACTGTTTTGGAGATGTCTGCACCTGCCTCTTGCAGTACCCGGATGATCTGGAACGGTGAACTAGAGTTTCGTCCAGGATGAATAATGACAGGACATCCAAGTTGAGCCTGGGCGTGGGCTGTTGCCTGAAGAACCTTTCTTTCACTCTCAGTCAGAGGCCAGGAGCAGCCAATTTCTCCAATAACACCACACTTGATACTGGTTCCATCAGCTCCATGGAGAATTTCATTAATGAGGACATCAGTAAGCTAAGAAAGAGTGAGGATGAAACTGTTTTATGGACTGGAGTTTATCAATGCAAAGATACTACTGTATGTGAAATAATTTATTCATTTAGTCATTCACTATTTTAAAAAAGTATTCAACATTCATTCAACTGATATACTCAATAAAAGATATATTTTGCTTGCTGGTCAAATCTCAAATTCAACATGTTTTTATAAATCAAAATTCAATAATATCTTACTGTGATTATTTAACAAGAAATTTGTGGCTAAGTAAGCTGTTAGAGGATGAAAGTGACTTAGTGAGAATGCATTCGTATTAAAGGGAAAAAATCTGTAATTTAACCTGAGGAGCATTTAGACAAAAAGACCCCCTCTGAATCTATGTTCATTATATCAAGTTAATTATTTAATTCTTCCCAATTTATTCAGCCCCTTAACCTATAGAGAATATAAAATTCATGGCACAGATAACAATATTAATTTTTTATTTTTGGTTCATATGTTATAGTAGGAATAATTGTGAGAACATGCAATTATGAGTCATGATAGTTTTCAAATGTTAAGATATAAAAATGGGAAACCCTAATTGAAAAATAAGGCAGGTAACATTTTGAAATGTGACTTCTAAAGATGAACTAATTCTTTGCAAAAAAATTCATATAAAATCACATGTTAATATACACACATGTATGTATGTAAAATCAGACTCCATGGACATGAAAAAACCTTTACATATCATTCTTTGCCTTTTATCTCTGAAGGATTTACTTCTTTCTTCAGATCATATTATGATTAAAACAAGGGAATGAATTTTCTTCTACTCCTCCTGTTTTGTAGAAGGAGAAGGAAACATATTCACACATGTGCCAAGTCTTTGCTTGCCAAGTTTCACCCTACAGCGAATTCTTATTGCTGGTTATTATAAAATCCAGAAAGAAATCAAGGTTGCATAACTGAAGCTTTTCATGGAGAACTGGGGTTTACAAACAGACTGTGGCTTCACTACAGAGCAAAGATACGATGCATACCAATCTAAATATGAACACATTGGTTTTTACAGTGACCAAAACATTAAGATATCTGTTATTGACACTATTTCTTTAGGAAATGAATTGTTTCTAATTTAGGTTCCAATTGGCAGATGCCTTTGCTAGCTGGCCAGCTACCTCTGAACCAATGCTATTGCAAATGTGGATCACATGTAGGTCTAATCCAAGATGTGAGTTTTTGGCTATTCTGAATGTATACATAAATACTGTCAAAAAACTTAAGTCTGTTTACCTGCTCCACGGACATGGCCCTGGTTTCTGGAGAATGAGTTGCATCCACGTAAAACCCAGCTCCAGACACGATGTGGACACCTGTCTGCTTGGCAAGCTGCTTCAGAGTTTGCACGTCTCGGCTAATCCCCGTTGTTGTGTTCTCTACCAAAGCCCCTCCGCCGTTGGCTTTAAAATATAACAATTCCTCCTTTATGGCATCTGTCTCTTGATTCAACTGCAGGTTCTCTTTATGGGAATAAGGGTTTTTCTGAATCCAAAATAAGTTTTTCAGCATAATAGGTTCCTTAGAGGTAGCTTCATGGCCTGGTGAAGGTGGGTGGTAACAGAAGTCAAAGGTCATTGTCAAATGTTCATGGGTAAGGGTTCGGCCCAGTTTGCTTGGCTCCACAAGGCCTAAAACAGTTTGGACTTTTCCACTTAAAGAAGACATTTCTGATGGGACCAGGGGACACTCTAAAAAGGGTTTTCTGGAAAAAAGAAAACTATAATCAGAAAATTTAACACACACATAAATTCTGTCCCTAGGGGATGTGAGGCTGTGAATGTATACCTGTGCAAGAAAGAGAATCAATGGAACTAGAGATACGATCTCACTTATCATCCTGCCAGACTCAGAGCCTGTCCCTTGTAAATATGTTTAAGTTCACTGCAGTTCAAAGTGACATGCATGGTTCTAAATGTCCCTGATCACTTCCTCTGGGAGATCTCTGCCTGATTTAATCCCAACCTCATCTACGGGGAATATTTCTTGATATTCAGTTCACATTTTTCTTTCACTTAGTTCTATCTCATTAGTCACAGCTATGCTTTCTTGGATAATTCAACAATCACCTCCATTTAAAAAAACTTTGTAATCAATAACATATATCAAAACCAACCATATATTTGAAGACTTTTGTCATTTTTCAGCTAAATTAAATGTACTGACACTACTGGCCATGCCAGTATCCATTCACTCTCCAAGTGAACAAATTTCTGTTGAAATTTCCGCCACCACATGCCAGAAACTAGAGATTTGAAGAGACATAGACAAAATCTCTGACCTTGATGATGTCATAGATTATTCTCCAAAATACAAGATGGGGGGAGTGACACCAAAGTTTAATAATGAAAAAGCAAGAACAGAAACAAATTTCTCCTCTTCAGATGTTTTAATGTTGTCTAGGGCATGCAGAAATATACTTCCAGAATACTTAAAAAACAAAAGTTCTTACTCATAAAAAAAAAAAAAACAACTATGATTTATTGGAACTGAAATCTTCTGACTTTGAAAGGAGCAAACACCCCTCTATCCTCTATTTACCTTCATTTGCAACATAAATTAACTATTCACCAAATCTCTATCAGTGACAGCAAGAATCCAATTCCAGCACTTTAATTTGAAAGTAGCTTTCCTAAATGAAGAGATGTTGCTTGGAAAGAAAAAGGTGCTACTGAAGATGGCGAAGACACACACCTTCATGGCCAAGAGCAAACCATTGCCAGAAACAGCATCCCACACAGAGCCCCAGCAGGACAGTGGGGGAAAATCAACTGGAACTGAGCAAGAGTATCTTTCAAAGCTTTCAAATTGTACTTTAAAAGATATTGCAAAACTGTTTTTTCCTGCATTTCTTTGAAGATCTGATTTTTTTACCTCTAAGAATAACAATGACCATTTCATAGGCTTTGAGACAGATGCATTAAATAGATAGATTTAACTTAAATCTTTAAATAAATAGATTTAACTTGTAGATACTACAAGTTAAAACTCAGTGAGTGTGTTTGGTACACAATACATGATCAGCAAAGAGAAGGCTTGTAACACCAGTTCTAGAAACTACTAGGTATTTCCTAAGTTATTTCTTTTCAGAGGATTTGGTTGACAAGAGAGATTATTTGAGAGGAGTGAGTAGAGGACAGTTCATAAAGAGTATAGTACCGAGGTGAAAATAAATTAGGGATGGTGAAAAAGCAGAACTGAGTAATAGGCCAATTTCTGCCAAATCACTGGATTGAATCCAGTGTTGGATATGTATTATGCCAAGTACATAAATGATGGATAAAACTGACAGAGAATTCTATGATTTGTTACTAGCATGTTGTTAATTTTTGTTGGCTAATGTTCTTCTGTAAACCAAACTTACTTTCCACATCTACATGTTTCCGTGGCGGCCATGATGAAAGAAGATGGTGTCTATTTAAAAACTACTACATGACTGCCAATCACTACACAGTGCAGTATTTGTCAGCCATGATATCTATGAACTCACTATTTACAGTTTTATTATCTGTTACTGAGAGAAAGGACTATATAGCTAATTTCTTTGGTTTATGAACTCAGAGTATCATTAATAAGTTCAAACCCATAAGAGTTGATTTGCTCTTTCTTTCCTTCTGACTATGGCTTTACAGATGTGCTCATAGAGAGCCACCAGGGGCCAGAAATGTGAATAAACTGACAAAACATTATCACTTTTACTAGAAAAGTACCAAGCTGCATCTTTAGTTGATGTATTTAAAAGAGTAATGTTGGTAAGTTTCAAGCTCACAAGCTGTGAGTCTTTGTGAGAAAAAAAATCACTTAAGAAATGTCATCTCTACTGGGAAATTCCTCCAATGCTCTCAGGAAGAATTAGTTGGTATTTCCTATGATCACCACAATGTAACCCATACTTAAAGGTAAAGATTAAAGAACAACACTGCTCAAAACTGGAATATATCTTTTAGTGGGATAAAAGACATATGTAGAATTCATGATTCCTGTGCAGTGGGGGAGACTTTTTCATTCTACCTTCAGCCTGGAAGCTGTTCTCTTCTCAGTAAACACACAAGTAGCTTCTACCACAGACATGAACATGTGTAGCCCAAGGAGGATGGTAATGAACAATGAGATTTTCTTGTACTACTGCACAGGAGTGCTTCCTCACAAAACAGCAGGCTTCAGGCATTTTGCACAGTATCCAGGGGAAACTCCAGCATACCTGCACAGAAAGTAGTGGGTAAAGAGATAGCCAGGCTATAAACACATTTGCCAACAGCTTTGTTGTACTTCAAATGTGAACTATGAGCAGAGATACTGATAGTAGTCTGCAATTGCTATTTTAGCCAGGTCAACGGAGATAAACTTTCGAATTCCAATGACTGTAGAGCTGAAAAAGAAAATAGAACTTTAAAGGAAAAAGAAAAAAGGAAAAGAGATAGAAAAGCAGTACTATAGTACTGAGCCAAAAACCAGAGATGATATTTAAGATCTGACCTTTTTTAATTAAATTGTTTTTATTGAGGTAATACTGGCTTATGATTTAGGGGGGTATAGGTTCAGACCATTTTAAACGTACATTATCACACCATGCCCCCCCACCAAAGCACCAACATCCTTTGACGATAGCCCACTGGGCACCCTTTCTACTTTGTTCCCCACTCCCCCCGCCCCTTTCTGGAAAGCCTCAGTTCTTAGGTTAGATTTCAATGATTTGTTTTGTTTGGGTTTTTCTGTTCATTTGCTCCACATAGACTAGAGTGAAATCATCCAGTGTTTGTCTTTCTCCTTCTGTTTAATGTTGCTTAGTGTAATAGAAATTGTCTTTAAAAAAAAAACATTGCATAAGTTAGCTTTTATAAAATATATAACAAATTGGTTGAATTTTTGGACATTTGCTGGTGGGTTGGTAGTTGGGGGACAATTTTAATTTAATTTCACTGAGATTTTGCCCAGACATGTTCACAGCTATTTCATCCTGAATATTATGTTTAAGATTTTTCTGCCTACCTAGGTTGAATAGGCATCTCAGTTACATTTCACATTTCAGAAGGCAGGATTTTAGAATGTGGAATAATTTACATATGAATGAGTAGACTTTCTCTTCAGTGCAGACACCCTCCTCCCTATTTAATAGACCTATGCCCTTTTCCTGCAGTTGCTTCTGCTGCAGCAGTCCTAGACCTTGTTGAAGGAATTTGATTTACAATTTTAAAAGCAATGGTCCAGTTGGCCAGTTGATGCTTTGTGAATTGATTTTTGATTCCCTCCCCCAACAACTATGTAAGTTCTAATCCCTCTAATAAATCCCTTATTCCATTTCATTTAAAGTTGTTTTCTTTCCCTGATTAAACCCTAACCGATAAAAAATGGAGAAGCATTTCAGAGTTTTGTGAGAAGATATAAAGTGATAACTGGCAGCTGTGTGGACAGTGGATGGAATGGGGCCAGCGTGCCTGCAAAGAGACAGCAGAATGTTGCTAGAATCTGGAAAAAGTCAGGTGGTAGCTTGGTCTAAGATGACACCAGTGAGATGGTGAGATAGAAGCAGTTAGAGGCACAGCAGATGGAAGTTTCCAACTGGATTTGCTGGTGCTATAAAAGTGTCCCCCCATGTAATTTGGCTCCTATGAAAAAAGTGTTGTTTTGTCCAAATGTGTCAGCACTTCTATTTCTTTTATGGGTTATATCACACGGTGTGACAGTACTCTCTATAAACACTGCACATAAAGTTGGCATTTGTTTGTGAGAAATATATTTTTGAAACAGCATAATATATTTTAAAGTTTGTTTGAATATGTCCATCATGTTCAGGTTCACATCTGGGACAGGTCTTCTCTCAGTCTTGATCTGGTAACTGAACAATGGTGGATTTCCTCCTTAAGTCAATCACCAGATATTCACTTTCCCAGATACATATGCTTAAAAGACCCTACTGCATGGAGATTTCTAACTTTTCATGTTAAACAATGTCCAGAAGTCAATAGCTATGCCTGAATAAAGAAGAAAAAAGCCAACTACTTCAGTATACACAGCAATAACAGAGCAGCGGGTTCTTTTCATGGTGACATAAATAAAACAAAGTTGTTCAGCAATACAAATGAGCTTATATTTTGCTTTCAAAGAAGAAGGAAAGATCTCATTCCCAAGTTTTTATCTTTCTTTTATCCATTTGACTAAGGAGGTAGTAGAGAGAACTTGGCGATATTTCCAAATTTCAAATAACAAATAGGAAGTTGGTGGCAGAGATGCACCCAGGAAGTGACACTCCTGGAGGAAGACCTAGTCTTTCTGGCAAAGATGTTCGATTCACAACCTAGTCTTTCTGGCAAAGATGTTCGATCTCACCAACCCAGGGTTTTTCTACCTGCCTTCCTTAGGTGTGTACATTTCCTCTAACAGATAGATGAACTCGTCAAGGGATTATTCAAGTTAGAAATCACATAGGCTACTGAAAATTGAAAACAATGTACCTGTGGCTAACTGGGTCTGCAGCTAACAGGGCTACTGGCAGGTCAGACTCACAACAGCACTGTGGGCTTTCTGATTTTCTTATCTGTTTAATCAACAAACTGAAAATATTTTCTCCCTTATAAAAGAAAGGGGGGGGGGAGAAAAAATGGAGGAAAGGAGAGAGAAGGGGATCAAAAAGGGAGGGAGGAGTAATCCAACATCTCCACTCAGGTCAAAGCAGAGCATCGTTCATGACTTACTGGGATTGACTTACTGGAATCACAGAGTTCAGGTCAGCACCATGTTGTCAAAATGCTGTCTATGTGACTGACCTGTATGCTTTTCTTCATTTGAAAAACAGAGACTTAGCTCATTCAAGTCCCTCCACATTCTCAATTTCTATATTCAATGCCATAAGAATATTTGATGGAAAAAAAATTTTTTTTTGAGACTAGGTCTCACTATTTTTGCCCATGGAACCGCAGGCTCTCATTGTCCGGGGTACCACAGACTCAAGCAATCCCCAGCCTCAGCTTCCCAGGTAGCTGGGATGACAGGTGCACGCCACCACATCCAGCTATATTTTTTGAACTAGGTCTCGCTACAGGCCCCAGGTGGGACTTGAACCCAAATCCCTAGCCCCGGCTGTGATGGAAATGTTTTAATTTTGCTTTTAATATCCAGTCCTGGAAGTGAATCATATACTGAACTGCTGGATACAAGAATTCAGCTACATTTTCTTCCTAAAAAAATTCTCCATATAGAAGTCAGTTATCAGATGTTTTAAAATTTTTTTTTAACTTTTATTTATTTTTATTCTTTAAATCACTACCTCGGTAACTGGTTTTTGGGATACCTCCCCCCACCTCCATCTGGTGCCCCCTCCATTCTCTCATACCCCGTTCTTTGTTGTTTGCTAGCCTGTGTTAAGTCCATTAGTCTTGTTCTTCCCTGTGATAGTTGTTTCATTGGGTGAAGGACTGTGTTCTTGGAACCAGACTAGTCTTGCTGGTAGGTTTTCAGTCTAAAGTTTGCGTTGGGCAGCCAGTCTACATTTATTTGTAGTCTTTCCATACTTTCTCATTGGAGGCTGTCTTCTCCAGTCCCATATCTGTTGTTTTGCTGTTTACCTTATGGTTCTGGCATCTGACTTATGGAGTCTCACCCCCTGCCAGTGTCTGTGAAGAAGTTTCTCTGTGGATGCAGGCATTTGTAATTGGCCGTTTTAGATCCTCTACTCTACCTCAGTTTGCATCTTTGTTGTGGGATTGATGCCCCCAGTTTTTGGCCTTCCTTTCCTCTCCCATAGTGTGGAGGAGGGCACCTTGCTCTCCTAGAAGGTGTCTCTGAAATGAGGTCTTGGGTCTTCCAGACATGGTGAACACATAGGTGCACTTCATGACATCATGTTTCCATAGTTGTTTCTCCTGTCTTGCATGCACTGGTTCTTTTGATTGTTCATTTGCTGTGTCCAGCTCGGGCTTGTGGACTGTCCCCCCCCTCACCTGTTCTGTGATGGGGTTTGTGTTATATATATTCTTCTTCCTCCTGAAGATTGGCTGGATTGAGAATAAAATGGAAGAGTCATTCCCCTCACCCCCCCACCACCACACTCGCATGCTGGTACCTCCCTGTGTGGGGCCAGGGACCAGGTGGCCATGCCTGTGCCATTCAAGTCCGCCTTCAGCTGGGGGCTGGGGGCAACATGCCTAGGCTGATCTGGGCTGCAGATGGCTGTCCCATGCAACAAACATCCGCTGGTGGATGGGGCTGAAACCCCACCAGATCCCCCCTCCTGGGCTCTCCAGGCTTGGGGGGGCTACCTGAAGACTCCCCTCCAGGCACAGCAACCTGGAGGGGGTGTGACCCCTCCCACCCGAACCTGGGGTGGAAGGCACAGACCCTGGACCACAGGGAGGCCACCAAGGTGACCCGGTGACCCCTAGAGAGGGGGAGCAGCTGGCCTGCACCCCCATTGCACCCTCTGCATGAGAGGATACAAACCTACCCAAGGCCTCCCCTCCAGGTGCAGCAACCTGGAGGGGGTGTGGTTTAGAGGGAATTTTCTTTTCCATAGATTCCCAATAGGTTGTCTCCTGGAAACAACATCTTGAGCAAATTGCACAGCTGGGCCAAAACTGTATTTAGTCATTAAAGAGCTTAAAATGTGTTACTTTTAATTCCTGACAAATCACAAATTAATGTTTTAAACATATAAAATATTTATATTGCTCTCACAGTTTCATTCGGGAAGCTATTCTTGAAGTAGCTTCTTTAATTGGAAGAGCAGGAGGTTAAGAGTCAAGGCTTTTGCTGCTTCCACTAAATACTGTGTGGGTTTGCACTGGGTAGTTTGACCACTCTGAACCTTTTTCTGATTTGTGAAGTGAAAGGTTTGGACCAGATGACACCCATGCTTCTGTGATTTAACCTGGAAAGGACACTGCTGACTGTCAATAAAGGCTGTAATTTAAGAATGATTTTGAATTCTATTTTACGTACTGTAAATACATACATACCTATATATGGAGAGAGAATGAAGCCATGAATTTAAATTTCAGAACTTTCTAAGTTTTAAAGAGAACGACAGGAGAGATAGGTTTGAAAGAACGCTAAATGTTGAGTCTGTCTTCAGTATCTCCTGGCTGTTGTGATTGTAGAAAATTCAAAAGCTTAATAATGAGTTAGTTCCTCACTCAAAAATTGAAATATCTTTGGATCTACTGAGTAAGATTTGAAATGAAAAGCAAATAAGATGATAGCTAAAAATACCACTGAAATTAGAATGCACCATACAAATATTCAGAATTATCTTTATATACCAAACTTTGAAATATTTTTCAAATATTTACTGAAAATTCTTAGGCAAATGAACCTTAACTTGTTCTTTAAAAAAGTCAAAAAACTAACGGAAGCATTGAAATTTATGAGTCAAACTGAGGATCTAATTTTCTTACAAATGAGTTCCTTCACTTGAGGCCTGTGATTGTTAAAAGCAGATTGACTGTTGCGATTGACATCACAACTCATTAGGCTTTGGAAACGACTCGATGAAGTGATTACAGCTATAGGAGGTCCTCATTATCCACGGATAACTGGTACCGGAAATGCCTTTTTAAATGGATGCGCTTACTACAGCACATTCAATAGGCTCTATAGATGGCTTTTGGAGAACCATGCCCTTCAATCTTCACATCCCTGTGCAGCCCAGTCCCAAAATGAGCCTGAGCTGGCCCGTGACTGACTGACCAACAGCGTGTGTCAGGAGTGACGCTGGGTTGTCTGGGAACCAAATCTTTAGAAGTAGCTTCTGTTTTCGTGCTTTGGGGAAACTTGAGCTACAACATAAGACATCTGGCTACCCTCGTGGGTGGTGAAGAAACAGCCTGAGTCTACAGGAGGAATTAGAGAACCCTCTGACCACATCAGAGTCCCCTGAACTCAGCTTCATGGTTGGTCCTCCAAAGATACACAAATGAGTAAATTACTGAAAACCTAACCCCACCAAGATCCCACGTGCTTGCAGACCAATTTGCAACCAATACAGCAGCGTGCCAATCCACAGAATTGTGGGAAATTACCTAATTGTTAGAAACCTGTGATCTGTTAACAGCAATCGATAACCAAATTATACTGAGACCAACACTGTATAATAAGTCGTACTTAACGGACTTGAATCAGAGCTCAAATTAGAAAACTCTAACAGCTATTATATAAATAAGTCAGAATTACACATATATTCTCATTCTTATAATAACTAGTTGTTGGATTTGTGGGAGAGGCTGTTATTCTTCTGAGAAAATCAAATCCTCAACTTGACTTTTATATACGTCAGCAATAAAAAAAGGTTTATTTTTACAAAATATTTCTGTGGGTTTTATCATTTTTATCAAAGCCCTTCATTAATTAGTTGCTCTACAACTTACTCTCCTTTGAAACACTTATCCTGACATTATCAATGACAATTTCTCTTCTTGGGTTGCTAAGAGTCTAATTCTGTCACATGCTCATTTGTCTTTGTACGTAATTTAGCATTTCTCCAATATCACTTTCATTAACTTTGTGACAAAATGCATCTTTTCTTTAAAGTTTTCACTTTTACTTTGCAATCTACTTGTGTTACTTAATATTTATGAATATTTACAACAATCAGCTAGAGAAGGGATAAAAAAGATTCTGAGATGCTAGGCAGGAACAGAATTAGTATTAAAGAAATAGAAATGCTTGAAAGGGAACTAATTTTTGAATGGTTTACTAGTTCATAGATTTTGTTATCTAAACAACCTATTAACTGAGGGCAGGGACAAACATAATAAATATATCATAAAATGAGATTCAATTGTGCATCTCAGCATATTATGTTCTACTGAATCAATATTAAGGGATTTGTCTCCATTTGTCTATGTGTGGATGGCTAGGAAGGGAATGGGGTGCCTCTTTTGTTCCCCATGCTGATATCTCTAACTTTTGGGTTGTACCTGTGAAATTGAACTTAATTCAATAAAGAAATTAGTATATGCCTCAATTATACAGCTAGCTCACTAACTGGTTACTGAGTGAAAGAACCAAGAGTGTCCTTCTAAAATGAATAAAGTAAAATTTACTCTAATCCTGAAATTTCAGTAAGATTAAAAGTTCCCCTTTGTTGAAGTTGGCAAGTTAAACAGACACGTAATATGTAGAATTATACTCCAAATTCCAGTACATTAAAATTGCCTATAAATAATCACTTTTTCTTTTATATACAAGTGGAAGTGACAGTCAAGTTTAAATTGGCTTCTTGGTGAAAAAGAGAGCAGTGATTTCATACATAAAATTCTCACATTTACAAACTAAACCTAAAGCATTATGTATTTTAAAAGATTCCAGAGAGTGCAACATAGTGGAAAATTGTCCAAATTTTAAATAACTGAAGATATTTATTTGGAATTACTGCTGCCAGCTAGGCCCCAAAATACAGTGGGGGAAGAGAAATGCTTGATTTCAGTTTTGTGTAAATAGTGCTAAATATTAAAAATGTTTACCATATTTAAGTAACATAATTTACACAAGCAACATCAAATAACCATTTGAAATTTTTCATCAATCTACCTTCACATTTAAGGGAAAAATGCTTTAATTTTAAATGACCGCAGAAGTAGGGAGAATTCAGTGGAAAGCATGACTTGGGCACAGTTATAACAAATCCAGCTAGCTCACTAACTGGTTATTGAAAAATAAGCAAGAATATAGTGAGCACAGTTATCCAGAGCCTCTCCTGAATGTAATGCCTGCAAGAGCATTTACTGTTTTCACCAACTTTCTAAAAAGCAGTTTAGGGATAATATCCACAATCTTAAAATGTTACTTTCCTGCTGCAGATCTGTCTTAAGGAAATATTTAGACACATGTAAAGAAATATTTATGCACAAAGATTTCATTGTGGCATTGTTGAGAATAGCAGCCAAAATATCCTACAATGTGGGAATGTTTACATATATGATGGGATGTTATGCAAACTTCAAGTTATATTTTCAAAGACTATAAAGACAGAGGGAAAAAGTTCTTATTGTAAGATATGAAAAAGTAAAGTACAAAACTTAATTTTAAGTGTTATAAATTTATGGGGACTGTATGTATTTATATATATTCAGAGCCTAGCTAGAAATATTAAAATGTTCTGTGTATCTTTGGGTGATAGGAGAAAAGATATTTTTCTTCTTTATAATTTAATATATTTTCCAGTTTTTTATCTATTTCATTTATAATAGGTGAAAAGGAATAAAATGGGAAAAGATCAATGCTACCAGTTTAAACTTACCAATGCCTATACTAACAGATAATAGAATATAGATTTTTGAATTCTCTAACTAAAAAACAGACAGACAAAAATTTATGAACTCAGATTTCAAATTCTTCTTTGTTATCACAGGACTGCTAATTGCCAGGCATGCCTGGGATTTGATATTATTTGTGCGTAAACATGTCTGATCGAATCACTTTCCTTTTCATTGGCTCTTGCTCACTTTGATTAAATTCAAGCTGTTTTACAGAGTCATTAATGGACTGATTTTGACTCCAGTAGAAGTTCCTGAGGCCAATGAGAATTTTGGAAAAAGTTCAGCAGCCTGAGTAACTCTTACACAGTCAATCTACACAAGGACCAATTTTCCTGCATGTGGCGAGAGTGGAGATAGAGGTTTTTGTTAAGGAGATGTTTTATAGGAAAGTGTCGGAAATTATGACATGTAGTTATCACTTATAAGTAAAAAAGATATTAAACAAAATAGATTTTAAGTAAGTATAAGACATATAGCAAAAAAAATTAAAAGAATATATTTTAAAGAAGAGTTAACAGCCTTTGGCAGGTTGGCAAAAAAATAACAAAAAATAACAAAAAAACAAATGAAATAACAGTAGTTATCATTGGTTCAATAAATATTTATTGAGCATCTATTAACTGCAAGACCATCTAGGCAGGCCTGGGTCTATGGGATGTACAAAGACAAATAAGAGAACTCCATTATTGGAGGCTTGGAACCAATAATGATTCATTTACTGAACTTTCATGAACTGAGCTCAAACTCGATACTTGGTGCCACCCACAAAAATTACTTGTTATTATTTCAAATTCTCACTATCACACTGCCTGATTGATATTATATGAGGAAGCTGAGGCCAAGGAAAGTGAAGATAGAATCAGAGGATTGGAAAGTTGTCATTTGAACCTGGATCTGCTCAGAGAATGCCAAAATTGACAGCATGTTATATAGTGTTCCATTAGAATTAAGCAGTTTAGTTTAGCATACACTTACAATAGCAACTTTATAGGTTAATTATTCTGTGACAAGAACAGCACTCAGCCTTTTACATGGTCACCTTATTTGGTCCTCAGGCTGAATTTAGAAGTCCACATTGTACATTCTCTCTGACAAGACATCTACCCACCTGCCCTGGTTAAAAAATAAATCAAATTTCATCTAAGACTTCCCACTTCATTCACATTCTGTTTCTACATGCTATAGATCGTACTTTAGTAACTCTTTAATATTTTTCCTTTTTAATCTTTAATGGCTCTCAATTCATCTTTTCCTCTTCATCTTCCTAGCCACTATCTTAGTTGGAATCACTATCACCCCATCCCTGAGTTGGATCATGGTAAAAGTTTGGATGTATATCTCTCAGTCTTTCTGATTTACCTTCAACAAAGCATACAGAATGCGCTTTCTAAAACACAGACTCTCTCCCAGAGTTTCCTTCTAACCTCAAGGAACAAATCTAAACCTGGAGCCTGGCAGCTCCCCTTGACCCATTCTGTACAGAACTGCCTTGCCTACTCCGAACCCAATGTGTTCATACCTGTCTTAAAGTTCTTCATTTCTGCAATTTTTTTCTGACCCAACTCCCTGCCATCTCTCTAGACCCAACTCCCTGCCATCTCTCCCCCTCAACCTTTTTCCTATCCTGACTAATTTCTCACCTGCAGGATGGGGCTTGGGCATCATTTCTAATCAGAAGTTCTTCTGGATGTTCTTCCTTTTACATGCAATCTAAGGATAATGCAGATTAACAGTTCTTGCAGCACTTTGAATTTGACCTTGAAATTCACTTCTGTCTGTGTTTCTCCAGCAGACTTGGTGCTCCATGAGGGTGTTGTCCAAGTCTTGTTTGAATTCTCCCCCCTCCTCACTGGGTCTGACACATATTAGGTACCTGATATTTATATGCTTGCTTGTTTTTATCCAGCCTTATGAATCACCAAGGATTTGAGGGAACTTGCACAAAAACACACAAAGTGAAGAAAACAAATATTAAAGCAGGAGCAAGGAAATTATAAATAGAAGTAGAATCAGGTCTGGAAAAGAAAATATACATGTCATCTGTAGAGGTTAACAGTTGTTAAGAAGGCCTAGAGACTTGTCCTGAAGTATTTAATATATTTCTGACAGAAAATTCTAAGATTATAGCATACCCTTTTATGGAATGTCACTGTAGGCCCCTAAATCAAAACAGCTAAAAATTATTAAAAACCATGAAAAATATCTTCAAAAACATTTTTGGGCTATGCGTTTTAAAGGCGTTTGTTTTTATGACTATTCTCTACACACTTCAAGCTCTCAAAGACAACAAACATACCATTTAGCTTATTCATCTCTACCCAGCATTATACTTCATAGGAATATCTATTTTTTAACTTCCTTGACAAAATAAAAGCAAGAATCTTCAGCAAATAAAAATGCAAGTGATATTTCCTATCTGAATTGGTAGAATGCTGTGTGTTATTTGTAAATTAAAAAGTTATTGTAAATGAGATAAGGAAAATTTTTTTTGTTAACAATTTTTTAAAAATTTGAGACTAATTTACTAAAATGACCTTTTAAAAATACAGTGGCTCTGCTGGCCCTCCCAAAATCAGAGATAGCGACCACCTGCCTACTCTCCCCCTTCCTCTAAAGACTCTTAGACTTTAGAATGTTAATTATCTCTCAGGTTTGTTTGTCTTCTTTGGAATTCAACAGGCCCTCACCCTATATCCCTATAAATACCCCTCTCTTTTGTTAATAAAGTTGTCTCATGGTCCATATCTCCACTAAACCCCCAGCTGTAGCTAAACAATCTCTTCTCATCAATTCATTTCTCATACCTTGCGTCTGGCGGCCAACAGTAGAAACCAATTGTAAATCAGAAAATTAAAATTATTCAATGACTGCAGGTGATTCATGGCAGTAGCTATTTCCTTACATGGGGTAAAGCTGAATAATGGCTTTTAGGTTTTTTTTTTTTTAACTATATAGACATAGATGTTTATTACTTTTTAAGGCAGCTTAACTTGAAATCTTCTTTGAATCACAGTTGCACAAATAATTATAAATTTCCCACAAGACTATCTCAGATGCTTTATTTTGAAGAAAGGTTAGAATCTCTTTAAAAAGTTTTGACTTTTAACACTTTGTTTAGCTAATTTAGAGTTTAAAAGGATCAGTGCCACATACAAGCTTTAGATTCGGACTGTCTGATGTGAAAATGGTAATTGTGCAGAAAAAGTTCTGAGAACCCCAGCAAGGAGAGCTCGAGGCTCTTATGGCCTGTTTTTAACCTTCCTGTCTTATTCCAGTGACTTCTGATACATGATCTACTGCCAGTATGAGAAAAGCTGCCCATCCTTGATGAAAAGGAGTGACATCTATCACTAGCTTTTGTTTTGATAACCACTTGAATTCCATTTCCATACACAGAGAAGTAGGTTTCAACTCTGAGTTATTAACAATTGGCAAGCAGCAGATGCTCACTAAGTGTCTGTTCAACAAATGGACAGTCTGAGTTCTGTCCACCCTTCAAGTTTACACTGATGGAAGGTAATTTCAGCCCCAAGCAATCTGATGTTTTCATTAGCATTGTGACCTCTTTATGGGCTTGTGACCAGTGATTGTTAGTCTTCCTGAAATATTAAGAAAAGCTGCTTTGATTTACAGGTTTGAGGGAATAACTTTGGACCTTAAAATTCTCAGAACATAAGAATGCAATATAAAGGAGGCTACTTCCCAGGCATCCACAGATTTCTCCTAAAAATATTTCAACTCAATGTAGTAAATCTGTGCTGAGGATCTACTTTGTCCAAAGGAGTATGCTATGGAAAAAAAAAGGTAAGCAAGGACAGTGTTGCCCTAGGAAGCTGCAAACTTCCCAATATAGTGAGTGGAACAAGGTGAGCATTCAAAGGGAGATGTTTATTTTTTATGTATTAGTGGTACACCTATAATGAAAAGTACAGTGCTGTAAATATTAGAAAAGCGATACAAAGCAACTGCTGTAAGGATATTAATCTAGATAATATTCATTGGTACTAGAAAAAAAATCGGGTGACTTCCTGGAGTAGGTGGCATTTAGATAAGGCTGCAGAACTTTAAGAGTTTTATTGAGAGCCATCCTGGTGGCACTGGCAATGAGGGCATGTTTTGGAATCTGCAAGCAGTCTGTAGAGCCTCATATACAGATTGCACAGTAGATTCACAGTGAAAAATACTGACACATGGGCTGGGACTAGAGGAAGTGACCTATATTACGATGGTAACTGAATGGGCTGTGTGAGGATAGTTCGAATGCTAGAGAGAGGAAGCTGGAATAAGAGTTTAGAAAATAAAGCAATGCATTTGTCTTCAGGGATTTTAAGAGCCAGAATTCATCTCAGGAGAAAGGAAACCTCCTGTCTTCTTTCTCCCCCTGTCTAGCAAAACTGTTATAATGAGAGTTGTGGAAATTACTTTGCATAATCATAGTTTGAAAACAAAATTGGGAAGTCTTAAAAAAATGGACTAAATACAGCATGATTTGAATACTGATTGATCTTTCAAATGTGTTATTAGTGGAAAAAATTAAATAAAAATGCTTCGAACAATTAGAAGTTTCACAGTAAATGACCTCTGAACTTTCATACCCACAATGATGACTATTAATATAACATGGTATGGAGGTGCCTTCATAAAGCTCTAACTGTACTAAAGCCCCAGCTTTCTGTATTGTTGGTTTCATTACCTTCAAGAGATTATGGAATATCAAAAGTATTGCTACAATAATAATGCTGTGTGTGTTTCTCTGAAGAGCTTAAGGCACTCTGCACATTTTAATTAAATCTCCTAATGTCCCTGTGAAGTAGGCAAGGGAACAGCAGAAGGTGAGTCATCAAAAAGTATCCAAACTAGAAGACTGGACCACAGGAAATACTTTTAGATGAAATCCACTTTTATTATTATTATTGTTCCCATTTCACCAATGAGGAAATGGGGTTTACAATTCAGGCAAAAATGATGAGCTAACTCCATTTTCACTGAAACCAGAGCACACTGCTATAGGTTCTGTAAACATCCCCTGGGAAATCTTTTAAAATAGTATAAAAACCATGACCTCTGAAGTTTCTCCTTTGAAATTCACCCAACACATACTAATGAACACCTAAAATGCACACCAAAGAAAATATATGTACATTGCCCTTTTCTTGCAAAGACCATAGGAAAAGAATCCCAGTCTCCCAGCCTCAACTGACTTCCCTCCAGAGATCTCCATTCTTTCCTTAGCAACAGAGATGAGGCACGCTGATCTTAGGAAGTAGTTTTGAGAGGAGAGTTAGTTATGTTGAAATCTCAGTACAAATTGTGGGACTAGAAAGAATTTAAAAGACTAGAAAACTGAACAAATCCTGACTCTTGGTTCTACCCTCAGGAGAGTTAAACAGGTTCTAAAGTCAGACTGAAAAACAAATACATATAACTATATATATATATGTATAGAGACTATATATCCTAACTATATTCTATGATAACTGCAGGTATCTAGTTATATGACATATAGCAGATATCATATATTTATAATATATAGCATATATAACTTAAAACCAACACCACTCCTTAAGGGAATTAAAGGATTCAAGGCAACTATCTCCTGTGTCATAGAATTAGCAGTTACGGTTCCCAAAGAAAAAGAGATCCTAGGTTAGAAAAAAATAAAAATGAAGAACAAGCTAATGGTTTTAAGTAACCATTTTCTATCACTGAAGTGTGAAAAACGAATGGAGAAAATAATAATGAAATTCAATGGCAATGTTTAATTGTTAGATGGTTTTATGGAGCCAGAACATACTTTAAATTGTTTATAATAAAAATGAAAATACACAGTTGAAAATTTTGTTAAGGTTTTGTTTTGCCTCAAGTTTTATAAAAACTGCTTTATAGATAGCATTTATTAATGGATGTAGAACAGAAAGTAGGGTAACAAATATTGCTAAGTTAGGAGAAGATGTGGCCCCTGACACAGAAACCACTTTTTGGGAAACATTAGTATTTGATGTACTAAAAATGAAATTATAAACAGTTTTTTTTCTACCCTAAAAGCTGAAATACTGACAATGAGATCAAGGTCAAATTGGTAATAACTACACTGTCATAGAGCAATAATTATTCTTCCCCAGCCTTTGAGATGGCAGAAAAAGTGCTCTAATCGAATTCCAAATTCTTCAGATAAAAAGTTTCACAAAACTAGAAAATTCCCTGCAGTCAAATAATAGGTTTCTAACTAAATAATCCCTAGTCATATATATATATGTATATATATATTATATACACACATTTAAATATAAATGAAATGTAACTGCTTATATATTTTCCCCATATAAAAAAGCTGCCTTAAAATATCTTAAAAGGTGGTCTAGCATGATATTTTAATATGGTACCTTAGTCACTATTTCCTGTCTCCTGTAATTCGTAGAAAATCATCTCTTTTAATCAACAGAACTCTCTATGTACTTATACAATTATGCAAACAGAGGTTTTCCTTCACTGTAGTTTTTGCTGTAATTTAACAATATTATAGATTTACAAAAGGATGATAGTTTTAATAATTTTTTTAGATTTATATGTGCTGCTTTCATAATTTTAGCAATATGTTAAATAAAATGTACATTTTCAGTCAAATCACAGAGGTTCAAAAACATCAAATTATCAAGTATTGTTAAAGTATATGTGGTTCTGAATTTTGATCAATGGTAAAGTAGGCAAGATAAATATTTTAGATATTAAATACATAATGTTTGTTATTAAAATCTAAGTTGCAATTAATGTTAAATGCTATTTGATCTCAGAATATTTGAACTAGAAAGGATGTTGAGATCATTTCACTCAATGATTTCATTTTTAGAGGCAAAAACTGAACCCCTTCTCTTTTGATCATCAGATAGCCTAGATTAGAACTTAACTTGTTGGTCTAGTGATATTTTATTTAACCATAGAGATATTTACTATAAATATCTCATTAAACAACCCTGGCATCCATTACTATGGACGTACCATTCAGATTAACATCACTTGTTGGCCTAGGGAAAAAGCAACAATTACCTAAGACCAGAAAATCAAATCCCAGTTCCACTGTGCCTGTATGACATGAAGCAGGTCTTTTAATTGCACTGTGCTTTCCTTTTTGTAATTATAAAAATAAGAACTCGAGTAATTTAGACTTACCTACCTAAATTGGTTGTTCTAAGAAGTGGTAATAAAAATATCTCTAAAGCATGCAGCATATCTAAGGGCAAACTAAATACTTAATAACAGAAAACTCATCTTAACTATATTTAAACCAAGGAGTAATAACCACTTTGAGTCATAATTAGGAGGAAGTATATATTAGCTGTTGTATGTCCCTATAAGCTTTGAACAAGGCACACAGGACTATATCTAACAGGTTCAGTAGCTTCTAAGTTTTCCAGTTTTTCCATAATCTATGCTGACCCACACTATATAATAGTTTTTAGTTGAGAATAAATTATAACTGCATGATGTTAAAATGTACCAGTTTTCCCTAGACAGAAAGAAAATGTTAGTGAAGCACCCATAATGCTAATAGAAGCTGAAGAGTTTACTATAGAGCTACGCTGTAACTGATAGACACATTGCACTAACCCTGCCAAATGCTATTCCTGATAGTAAAACAGTGTTTCCCAAACCATTTGTAAAATCATCTGGCTTGAGCTGACCTTTCAAAAACAAAAACTCATCAACTGGATTCTCTTGGATAAGAGATAAACCTTGCAAATGGAAAGGATGCATGGAATGAATAAGTAGGTTTTTAAAGTATCACACACTACAACTAAAAAAAAAATGTTTCTATTATACATAGAAAATAATCAGAAAGAAAATACCCAGAGACACTAATACAGGTCATTTCTAAGAGGTGGATTATTTTTTATTATACATAGAAAATAATCAGAACAAAAATACTCAGAGACACTAATACAGGTCATTTCTAAGAGGTGGATTATTTTTTATTCCCCTTCCACTTTTATGTATATCTCATTTGTCTAATTTTGAACATGGATAAGAAAGAGGCAAGGTACTATTATGTCCACCTCAAAAATGAAACAAGAAGGCTTGAAATGGTCAGCGGAAGTAGAGATGAAAAATGGGGGTTGGATCCAGGATTCTAGTGTCCTGATACTTTCTTGGGATTAATTTAGAAGACCAGTCAAAAGGGAGAAAGTCTGGGGAGGCTACTTGAGACCTCACATCTAGTAAGTAATAAAAGGCAAAGTTGTAAATGGTTTCTAGCTATCCTGAAGGTTGTATTTGGCACGCATTCTTTACTGATAATTTTCATTTCTAGATTGTATATCTTCGTCTTAAATTTAAACAAGCATCGCTTTCAGTGTTTAATTACAATTTAATGGAAATACTACTTGCATTCAAATTAGCTTTTTGTTTTCACATCACGGATGTGCATCCCAGTTATTGTGTCATTATAATCTCATGTTATAATGGCTTCATAATGCAAGTCCCTGCAGAGTTGAATTAGTAGTTTCCAATGGTAATCGCCCATCACTATAATATCATAATCACATAAGCACAGTCCCCACATGCTTCCACTGCAATCACTTTGACATTGTAAGAGCATTTTAATAGTATTAGCATAGATTCTCCAGAGAAATCATCTCATCGTCACTGCATTACCATATAAGATTAATTGTGATGGAGTCACGGTGTTGTGATCGGCAAGCTTAAGAAAACAAACGAAAGCTCAGCAGTAGAGCATTTCGCATCTCAAAAGGTCAGTGTATTGTGCAATAGGGCTTGCCACAAACCCTTAATTGAACAGACATCCATTTGCAAGATGACAATATTTTGTGTTAGTTTTTGTTTGCTTAGGGCTCACACAACAGTAATAAATTTGATCAGTTCTTTGCTGTGATACAGAAAAGAACAGGCAAGGTCCCTGTCTTCAAGGAGTTTATAATTTAATTGTGTTTATAATTTAGTACACACAGTAATGGAGGTATACCCAGTTAATACTAGTCAGATAAAATGCTTTAAAATAACTGGCATTTACATAGAGGGGTGAGTCACCAAAAGAGGTTTCCCTGCAGAGAAAATGTTTGATCATTAATGAGAGGGTTAAACATATTGATGATAAGGACTGTTGGGAGAAGGCGTGTATGTTATAGGATTGTGAGAGTTTGGCTGGGCAGGAGAAGTCATCAAAGCCAGCAGTGATGACAGTTCTACTCCTAGCCCAAGAAGGGAGTAAGGACAGTTGAAGGCAGAAAACCTCTCTTCTGCAGCTATCCCTTCAGCTTTCAGGGCAGAGCAATCTTATTCTTTATTAAGAAGAGAAGAATGAGCAAAGAGCATGAAGCTTAAAGGACAGAAAAACAACTCAGAAAAGCACCCCCCATCCCCCAACTTTTTAGTTCAGGCCACGGTGGAAGATGACATGTCATGTCAGTGACAAATGGCCTTGCTGCAGAGACTGGTGGGGTATTATGTTCATTTGAGGGGCCTCTAATCCTTTGATACTCTGTGGGGACTGACACCATCGGAGATCTGCAAACAGATTATAACTAGCAAGGAATCCTCTCTACACAGTGTTTAAGTGAGAACAACGTCGCGGTCAGCGTTTATCACTCTAGTGACTGCCCATAGCAGCAAGTATTTGTGGATGGATGACTAAATTAACTCTACTGGAAAGAAAGCACTGGTTTCCGAGCTGCTGAAGTTCTGAAAACACAGGGGATCTATGTGGAAAAGACTCTCTGGTGCATCCACAGGAGAGGAATTCAGAGCTGGCAACATCTTTGTGTTATTAAAGACTTGCTTGATTTCTTGGTTATGGCAAATGACAACATTCTGAGGGGTAATAGTTGCTAATTTTCCCTTTCTTGAGTCGTATGTGCTTGAGAGATTTCAGAACTACTCCATGGCTCAGTTTCCAAAAAGAAGTAATAACGCTGGTTTAATTAGAACACAATGAAGATGAAGATCCTTTCTCTTAGTGCTCAAAGCTACTCTCACCAACAAGCTGTGGAGCAATATAAACTTATTACATAAACAAAATTGCTGTCCTTCCTTTAGAAGTTATTTTTAATTTCATAGGTAAAGTCCATGGTATTTGCTATCCTGCTCTTCCTGGAATTTTTATTTAGGCATCATGTGAGATTAAATGTTCATGTCCTGGTCTGTTCTCATAACTGATTTTTGTCTCTTTTTCATTATAAATTCATAACAAAGTTTACTTTTATTACATGTTTATTTATTTTATTGTTAAGTCCTCTGTTGTTAGACATGGATTAAAAACCAAGAGCTTGGGATGAACACAAGTGTAGTCACCATAAGAAGAGAAATTTTATTTATTTGCATATCTTCTTAGAAAAACATATTTCCCTCTCTCATTCAAATGCAGTAAGGTAACAGATATCATTCCTAACAATATTCAATAGGTTAAACTTTTCTTTGATACATACACAATTGTCAGGGGCAAAAAACATCTTGAACACTAACAAAAATTAATGTTAGCTTATATTTCAAAAATTAAAGAATGGACAGAGATAGAAAACACTCTTATGAACACATTGCAAATATGTGGAGTAGGAAACCAGAAAGAATGTCTGCTCAAGGAATATGAAAACTATGGTTATCTTTCTTTACATTCTTTTCTGATCTCCCACACCCTAACAAGCCATATTTTAGTATTTACTATAAACCTCAGATTAATATGGACAGATGAATTAAAAATATCTCACGACCTAGAAGATCCACTTATACTGCTTATGAATAAAAATAAAAGGAGGCACTAGTATGAAATAATAATGGCTTTATTAGCTCTCAAATAAATGGTACTGATTGTCTAAGCAACTGAAAACTTTTACTATTTTCCAAATCAAAGTTAAATCAACTACATACGTGTATATATGCACACATTTTCTGGTCATTACAAGGAAAACCATGAAAGTTGTTTTGTACCAATTTAACCACCATGATTTTATTTTTCACTTTTTCAATGATAAGTAAAAGTTAATGATCTGCTAGTATTTTATTAGTGTTTTTCAGAAAGTGTGCTCTCGCAATTTTTGTTTTTTTCCTACTGGTAGTTCAGAACCCTTTTTAGATATTATCTGGGTACTTAAAATTGTTTTATAGACAAAAATCTACTTAAAGTACTTTGAAAAACAAGTGACTCAAACCAGTGATGTCATAAATAATATTGTGTAAGATAAGGCTGAAGTAAAAAAGTGGGTTGGTTTAAGGAAAAACAGTAAATAACTAGGAATAAAGGAAATAGATATAGACATAGCAAATACTTTGATATGAGAATGAGTTAAATTTGACCAATGTTAATCAATTATTAATTTATTCATTTATGCCAAAAATATTAAATTGAATTTGTGAAAATTAAAGGACATTTAACATCTCTACAACATCTTTTAACTCACATATTTTCTCTGCTCTATTAAAAACTAGCTCCTCTTCTGCACAATCCCACAACTCATCAGAAATATAATTTTGACTGCTAATTAGGTAGAGAAAGTTATTCTCCAATTTTAACTCTCAGATCTTTTTATTGATCCTATACATATTGACATTATTTTAAATGATGTTGATTTAAAAACATAAATATGACTTTTGCTGTAAAAATATGGATCAAGACATTATGGTAAAACATAGTACAGCAACTTAGTGAATGTTCCAATTTTAAACTCCAAAATTTAATGTCATTCTTCAAAATGACATTATAGAAACCATATATAAAGAATAGAAATAATCAAACAATAGAAACATTAGAACTATAGAAACAATACACAAAAAACTTTCCTTTTTTTAGTGTTGGAAAATTGATTATTAAAAATATATTCTGGCCATGGTGTTACTAACACAAAATTAAAAAATGATACCAGGTTCAAAAAAAAATCTACAGTGTCCTCATATAATACACTATAAAAATTCCACATAAGTTATTTTTTACATTCTGATTTTGTCTATCAGGAAGCAGAGAAATTTAGAAATGAATCTTTTTGACCTCACCATAGCAAAAATAGTAGAAGCAAAGACCATGGACTATCCTAAAGCTATAAACTGTGTATGTACTTTTACATATTTTAAATCTACAATTCCATGAAATTCAGTACATAAGACTACAAAGGCTCTTCACAGAGAACATTTTAAACAAGAATCTCTCAGTCTGATCTCTCCACTGAAATAAAAGGTAAAAAAGTAAAGATATGCCTGGAGAAATGAAGAATGTCATAAAAGGGGCACAACAGCTTTATTTGCAGGAACTTTCTCCCTGCACATGAACACATCAGATCAAATATGCCACAAGGTCTCAGTCATGTTGGTATAGGAGACTCTTTACCACTTATTCACTGAGCTGCTCTAAAAGATCTAGCTATATAGGAGCAAGAGGACCTTTTCTGAATGACAAGGGGGCATGTTCAAAGCAACACAGAAGCAAAAGGGAATCTCTTTAGGTCTCTGAGTTCTGCAGAAATATGAGTAAGGCTCACAATCATGGCCAGCACAGTTCGTAAATCTACAAGTGGAAGCAGGCAGGATTTGGGTAGCCACCGCAGTGACAATCCAAGGAAGTATACTCGGCAGACCTCTTTTCTTGCCTACTGTCAGTCTGTAAAGATACTGCCTATGAGAGAAATCCAGAAAGTACTGGACAGCAAGCTTTGGTCAGGCATGGTACATTGGAAGCACGTGGCCTCTTCTTAAACTCCTGTATTAGATGAATCTGTGTGGTGATAAATGGAATGTTTCTGAAATTAAAGACTAATCTCAGAGAAAATACAGCCCAGGAAACTATAACTGGCAGAAGTCACTGACTCATGAAGTGATAGACATACCATATGCCAGGGAGTGACAAATAAAAACATGTGTCAAACTATCTAGGTCAAAACTAGCAAAGATATCCTTATAACCTTTCCTGGATAAGTGTTTCAACAATATTTTTCCATGAAGAGATTGGAAATGAAAACCATACTCTATGTATACATCTGTACTTACATATGCGGGTATACCTCATTCTTCAAATTTATTCTGTCTCTTAAAAGTCACAGTGTCAAATTTTGCAGTCCAGGATTCTTTCTTCGTTTAAAAAAATCATATTTTATTTAAGCTTTTTAATATGGACATTTAAAAAAGCTCCCAGTTGTAAAGAGAGTGCCTGTATGTACCTATCCAACAATAATTTATAATTAGAAATGATTTTTAAAGGGAAAGATGTTTTGTAGATAGATCATTCAAACCATCAACCCAACTATTAGTAACATATTCCTATATAATCCTACATAGCAATTCTTTAAGGATTTCTGTCTATTAATTTACTACAAAGACTTATTTTTAGATTTAAAGAAAAACCATTATCCCATCCTGAAGGAACACTATAGAACCTTCTAAAATGTGCTGGTGGATATGGACAGTTAATGGTCGAACTAAGGTTTTTTTGGTTTTTTTTTTTTTTTTTTCATTTCCACATCTCCAATATTTCTTTAACTATAAGGGCTTTTCTAGCTTCTTGATTCACCATCTATTCAAGATTCTCCTTTCTAGGAAATTTCCAGTTGATTATAGGGAGTCAATAATGTATAACACATGTGAACATTGTGAGTCCACCATGGACAGAAAACAGTGACCTTTTTGATGACACAAGGGTTGGAAAAATTTTAACAAGTATTTGATTCAGAGAGGATATTTGGGGCAAAAATATTTATAAGTTGTTATAACAAGTATTTGGATGGTTGTTCAGAGAGCAAAATCTCCTCAATAATATGCCTTGTATGGGTCAAAGTTTAAACTGTAGAATTCATTTAACAATGTTGCTTTGATTTTTCTCTTCATTCTTTCAGTGTCTGAAGTCACCAGCTTAAGTCTCCCCTCTAGATAATGTTCAGGAGATGTTCCTGAACTGAATAGACCATGTAAAGACACAAGGAGAAGGAGGCAAACCAAGAAAGGTCTCATAAAAAACAAAAACAAAAACAAACAGATCTGCCAGAACCTTGATCTTAGACTTCTAGCCTCCAGAATAGCGAGAAAATACATTTCTGTTGTTTCAGTCACTCATTCTGTGATATTTTGTTATGGCCACCCCAGCCAACTCAGGCAGTCAGTAATGGAGGTCGTCTAATCCAAGCCTTAGAAGTGGCCTTTAATTACACCTGGGGGCTCTGGGTCTATACAGAGAATAGAAAATTTGTTGAAAGGTCTGGCCGGGCATGTGCAATTCAATCTAAGGCTTTTTGACAAATTTTGATGACAGTGAGGTGACAGGTCAGCATATGGACTCCAAGTAAATAAATCATTATTTCAATTATTTGTCAGAGCATAATAGGAAAGCTTACTGAAAAGTTATGTCGATAACACACACAACATAAATAGAAGTTATGGGATGTGAAATATCCCTGAACTAAGGGTCGGGCTTCATATAGCTTCCAAATTTGAGAAGAATAAGATTGATCACATGTAACTTTTCAGATCTATAAGGAATGTAGTAGATGAGACTTGTAGAAATGTTACAATAGAAACATGATAACTTTGACGGTTTAGAAAATATTTCAAAAATCAATGCATATATAATTTTGAAAATCATAAGCAATATTAAGAAACCTGTTAGCATACAATAATAGTGAGGATTTTGTGGTTGTAGTGAGTTTTCAGTTATACAAAGGAGCATTAAATTAACAATAATATTTACCAATATTCTCTTCAAAGTGCTTTTCAAACACTAAATAAATTACCCAATTAAACCACTGCAAGATAAGCCGCTATTACTCTGGATTTAGTGAAAAGGACTATAAAAAATTACTATATTAATGATTTCTGTGAGGGATTCAGTAGTTACTAAACAACTATGAGAACATCCCACCTTCTTAGTAAGTAGAGGACGGAAAAAAAAAAGGTTTACCAGGTTAGTGAATTAAAGGGGAAGACAGAGCTGATTGAGGACTAAGAACTATGACCTATAAAAACAGAGACTTAATATGCACAGCAGAGACCGAAATTGGCAGAAGGCTAGTTATGAATACTGCCAATACTGTCAAAACAGAATCCTTGGTCATGCCCTGAACAACATAATTCATCACACCAGTACTTGGGGCAGTCATGTCCAAGCAATTTATCATCATCATATCATTCGTCTGAGTAAGAGAGGGGAGAACTTTGATTGTTAACCTCTAGGGAGTACGAATTTATAGCCAGCATCCCTAAGAATGCAGAGGGCTCTGCCCAAAGCAAAATGCTCTTGTTTCACTTCTGTCTGAATCAGAGGGAAAGCATAGAACACTTGGCCTCCAGAACACAGAACAAAACCTAGGTCGGACATTCTTAGCTTTGAAACAAGATTTCAGATACCTTTGAAACAACTTTAAAAAATTAGTAAATGGTAAGTGTGGGTGATTCAATTTCAAATATCCTTCAGTGACAAAACAATTTCTAAGAGGTAGCCACTGATAATTTCTTTTGAGAAGAATTGGCTCCTAAAACTGAACCCATGAAAATTCCTTCATATGGGAAAAGTTGGAGATGCATTAATAACTAAATATATACATGTTTTTAAAAAATATACATGGGAGCTTTCATTTCTACCTCATTGAATCTTCATGCTTTTACACTTTAAGATTGGTTGTAGATACGGAACATAAATATCTTAATGTCATTTTTTGCCAGCTTTGCTTAAATCATGAACCTGAGTTGACCATTATAGAATTAAGTGAGCCTGTTATCTCACTGGCAGTAAGAGGAGTGTTAGTCATAATATCAAGCTTCTTTACCACCTTCCCCCTAGGTTTCCAAGATGTCTGGCAAACTGGAAACCAGTATTCCCTTGATACATGTCGTTCAGGTCATACAGGGTCTAAACACAGCGAAAGGTTATTTCTCAAGGGAGAGAGTAATGTTAGTGGTAATATAGAATGTTAATATATAGAATGGTACATAGAATGTTAGTGATAATAAGTGGTATGGGGGGGGGGGAGCTGCAGTGAGTAGAGGATGAGATGTGCCAGAGTATCAGAGAATGTTATAAATAGGGTTGCCAGGAAAGCCCCACTGTAAAGTGATACCTAACAACCTCATATTCTGTCTCCTCTGCCCTGTCTCTTGCTCAAACCACCATTTGTTTAAGCTTCATTGTAGCCACCCTCATACCACTCCCCTGCGTATAACCCTTCAGTAGCTTCCCACTGCTGTCAAGTGAAATCTAGAGTCTTTACCAGATTGCACAGTGCTCATCACAACTTGACATAACTTGTGTCTCGAACTTTACGTAGAACCCAGGTTCCAGCCATAAAACTGTGCCAATTTCTAGAACATGTCAAGGTCTTTCATGCCTGGGATGACCTTGCAAGTCTACTAAATACAGAGGATGAATGTTGCTAGGACGTTCTCAACCTTCTACATCAGAAGACAACCAAATGCTCTTGCAACACTTGGCATTTTTCTTTATCATGGTCTTCTGTTGACAATTTGTATCTCTGTTAATTTATTTGCTGGGTGCTTTCTTCTTTGTTTTTTCAGGGCCCTCTACTTCAACCAGAAGAGAAACTCCGAGACTGGTATAGTCCTTTATTCTACTGTAGCTCTAGTGCCTGTCTAGGCACGTATATTTGAATTGAATCAGTTACGTTAACCTACCCTTCCTGGCCACCTTGTAATTTCAACACATATGTGATAAAAATATTAAATAATAAAAATAGAATGGTGCTGCCATAAATCTATAATTGTTTAGTTAGATCTGTTAGACACCGAGAGAGCCACTACTTTTATATGCCTAGAAAAGATAACTTGTGTAGTCATAGAACCGGGACTAGAACCAGAATTATGCTTTACCCTTAGGTTCGGAGTTCTTTAAACCACCAACCTCTCTTGCTTACTGCTACTGCATGGTTAGTCACTGCTGGATATAGGGCACACTGGGAGAAAGGGTATAGACAGGGTAGCTATGTGGTAAGAACATATGTTTTAGAGCAAGAAGCAAAGATTTCTCCAAAGATTTCTCCTTTTAAACTTCCCAAAAGTGTGGCCTTACCCTTCTGAGCCTTAGCTTCCTCTTCTGTAATGTGTGAACACCTCGTCGGGCTCTGGAAAGATAAATTAGATTGTATAGAGTTCAGAAAAGATTCCTGGTGATTAACTTCTACTGATTCTTAAAATATTATAGGCTTGTACATTTCTATTATGATCTTGAGATTAAGGAATGGAAAGCAAATGTATTTTACTATTTTATTCCAAAAAATCTTTAGCACATATATTTTAGGAATTTTTATAACAATAAAGCAAAGTTCAGCCTGCATTAATGAACACATACTTTCACAAAGTAGCACTGGGAATTGGTGTTGGAATTACCCTTTTCTGAATCCAGCTGATATTTTGCTATCAATAGTAAGTTATCTCTTTTTTCTTACAGTGTGCTCTATGTTTTTTGAAAGTTTTGGTTATTTCTGGGGTTACATCAGGCTTTTAGGACGAGTGCAGTACACCCCCATTGTCTATGTAAAATGAAATGTAACTGACCAAATAGGTGCCCTAAGTCTTAGCACCTTAATGGTGTTCAGTCTATCTGGCAACGGAGGCTGAGAATCTTTAGAAGTAAATGCTTGTCAGTTTCCGTCCCTGGAGAGGTGATTAAGGACGGATGGACTCAGATTTCCAGAAGGAGAAGGTGGATGGAGAGTCTCAACGTAAACGTGCCCTCCTGGAAGGTGTCACTATACCTGAGGCACGTTCACAAATACCAGGACAACGCTCATGTAAACACACGCACCAAAGTTTGCTGGGAAAGAACCGAGGCAGTAAAATAAAGGGAAGGCTGACGGCCAAAGCTTAGAGGTATGATATTCAAGGCTTATTAGAGAATAAACATAGGAAAAGACGCCTCCAACCACAGCACAGCTGTCAGACCACGACCCAGGGACATTTCTGTCCAGCAAGCCTGGGCTCGGGCTATGCAGAGGAGAGTGGAGAGGGGGTGCCGGACCTCGCACAGCGCAGGACTCTGGGTCTCGGGTTTCAAGTCAGACTCGCGGGGCTTCGGAGTAGCAGCCACCTCTAGGCCTCGCGCAGCCTCTCGAACCCAATCTTTGCAGCTTCCCCCAAGCACTTAGGAACAGGCAGCAGCTTGCCAAACGCTGGCTGTGCGAAGCCTCTTTCCCCGGGCGGACGTCTGTAGGGATCCCTAGAGGGATTATCGCAATGCCAGATGGTGACCCCCGCTGCGGAGGCTCCCAGCGTGGGACCCCCAACTTCCTACCCGGCCCACAGCTCCCACGCCTTTCCGTCTCGGGACCGCCGTCCCTGCGATCGTTGAATTCCGCCTTCTCTTCCCTAACCCTCTGCAGGGTAAACGACCTAGCGTGTTAGGCCCCTCCACGGCCCTCCCACTTCACTGTCCAGTCCCCTGTCTCCACGCCCCCGGGGTCCCAGAAGGCTCTCTGAGCCCCAGCCACGCCCAACTCCAGCCCTAGGCGGAGCTCTGGGGTCCCCGCACGCCTCGCTCCGGTTCTAGACCACGCCCATCAGGCCCCGTCGGCCCGCCCCAGAGTTTAGACCTGGCCCGGTGGACTTCCGCCAGGCCCCGACCTCGGCTTCGGGACTCGCCTTTCGCGCCGGCTCCGCCCCATCTGTCCCGGGCCGGGTTTAGACCGCAAACACATCCCCTCGTACACACTTGTTCAGCCCCTCCTGGGACCTTGGGGAAGGCCATGGTCCGTCCCGGCTCCAACCGGCCCTTTCCAGGCCAAGTCTGAGTTGGGAGGGTTCTCTGGACCCCTCAGGTACCGCCGACTCTTACCTGGGACTCAGCTCAGTGGCAGGCTGGGAGCCCACTTCTCTGGCCAAGTCTATTGTGGATACCCTCCAAATATTCTGGAATGAGAGCTTTCCCCATCTCTCTGTAATTCCACTGAGTCAAAAGGATTAATGGCTACATCCCCAAGGGGAGGGGAAGCAGCTACCGTTTTCCCAGGCCCCTAGTTCTCTACAGAAAAGCGTGGAGGCATCGGTCACGCTTAGTTTTCTCCAAGGAAAACAAGTCAGAAGGGGTGCACATGCAGTTCCGTGTCCCGGAGAGGATTTGGATCAGCGTTATGAATACAGACAACTTCCAGTTTATTCCTCTTTCGTACCTGACTAGATGTGACTGAAACAGATTTACTGAATATGTGTCTGTTTACGAAACTCCTCGGGGCAGAGTACAGTGCAGAATGAACCTTTAAGTGTTACACTAGTCGATGAATTTGATACTAACCTGCTGAGAAAATGAGGGTGAGTACTCAAATGGCACCAATCATGTGAAAGAAGGTAGATGTGTGATATGGTGATAACGATAAGAGATTGTTTTAGAAGGGCATCTCTGTCGGGCTTCCTCAAAGGTACTCTTTATATGCGACCTTACTTAGTTTTTATAACAGCCTGCATCTGAATGAGGTAGGATCTATTTGCCCTCCAATTACAGACAAAAAAACAAAAACCCAACCAACCAACCAACCAAATAAACAACAACAACAACAACACAAAACAACTGAGACAAAAACAAATCCCAAACTGCTACAAAAGACAGTTTAGAGACGTGCCTTGTGCAAAAGCAGGATTCAAAGACAGTTTGGTTAAGGTTACTAGATCATGCCTTTGGAGCAGAGAGTGGGACACTTCAATAGGATGCTCGAAAATAAATTAATATATTTAGGTCAAAAAAAAGAGAAAGACATTTGTTGGTTAAAGATAAACTTATGAGAGATTACAAGAAGTGAGCTAGTAAGGAATAATCAGGGAGAAAATATTAAGGGAGAGTATAGTCTTTGAGGATAGTGGCTGCTTAAATTCTAGGATTAGGGAGGAGGATAAAAATAGGGCCTAAGGGTGGGAGAGACTAGAATAAATGTGGAGGTTAAGAATGCCAGAGGGATACCCATAGTGAGTGTATTGAATAGTGCTAGGAATGATGGGGCACATACTGAGATTGTATAATGAAGAAATGGCTCCAGGAAAGCTTCTGGAGTGATTTCAGGCTGGCTACCACTTTAATTGCCTGCACTGAAACCCATGAATCTGTATAAATGTGTATCTAACAATGGTTGTTAAAGATAGGCTTAAGAATCCATTATTTATAATATTATGTATTTTACTAGGCCATGCCGTCAGACATGAAATTATACAAAGAATCATGTTAAAAAAATAACATCAGGGTTTTTTTTTTTTTTTTTTATGGAAGTGACTAAATTCTCCACTGCCCACATCACACCCATTGTGCGAGATTGTGATGGATTTCACATGTGAGCTCTTATTTCTAGGCCTTTACTCCTTTAAAAGATAGAGCTAAAGAGCAGCTAGTCTAGAATTTCTCTTTGACAGAAGCAGCTTTAGAGAAACTTCCAATTAATATGTAGAAGTTTAATTTCAGGAACATTGTCAAAATATTGTGGACATGTGTGTTCAAACAAAGGGAGAGAAACTCATGCAAATCCTATGAACAACAGTGAAAAACTTTTGTAGCATATAGCATTTGATTATATACTACAATTCCACTTCACATCATACATGATTTAGCCCTGCTGTGAGTGAAGCCTCAAATGTTTTCCTATTTAAAACAATTAAAATAGAGTGAAAATTAATATTGGAATTAATAATTAAATAATTAAAGTAAACACTCTTCAGCATGATCCCCCATTCTGCTAACCCACATTCAAGGAAGGCAAGAATGGGCGAAAGGGGTCTTTGTGAGATTCTGCTGTCAAAGTGATAATCTGGTAGCAAACCTTGCCCAACTTCACTTTTCAGTCTTTTTTTTTTTTTTTTCTGGAGAAGTTTGGAGGTATTTTTTTTTGAAGCTTAGACTATCAATGTATTATCATGTGTGATGAAATCGCCAAGTTAAAAATCACATTATTATTATTAGGAAACTAAGGTTTCCAAATCAATCTCTCTGTTAAGGATTTAGTTCAAATGCCCTCTTATTTCCATGGTATTGCTTTTCATTTTAATGGTATCTTTGAATTTTGACAGTACCTGTATTGAGAAACATTAAATTGGCAGAAAGAATAACATCAAAGCCAAACACTCAAAACCCTTTACTTTTTGGGTTAAACTTCTGGAAAGCACTCGGATTTTCATCATCCTAGCTAGTTATTTTAAATATTTACACAAGAATAGTCCATAGGAAGAAATCTGGGAAGGACAAAACAAAGTAACCATTAAATGAGTCAAAATTAGTATCACTGATGATATAATTTCATAAAAAGTGTTGTTGTCGTATTGCTGATTAGGTGTTACATTTTGCAGTGTTGGGAAGAACTTCCTTGTTTAAAATTTAGTCATGGGGTGAAAAACTAGTACCATAATTTTTAAGAAATCTATTAGAGATACTAGTCTCACAAGAGAACTCAGACAGAATTCTTAATACACATTTTTAAAAATCAATTTCCTATTTTTATTCCTCTCAGAAAATTACTCAGTATATCTTATGACTTCACTTGGGGGCAAAGGAAAAATTAAGTAAAAACTATTCTATTTCTTATAAATTTAGCTATATAATTGAAGACACATAATCCTCCAGTTCAGGCACCCTTTTAATGGTAGCTATAGAAGTCAATTACAAATTTGTCTTTAACACTTATTCTGACTTTACAGTTACTGCAAAGTACCTGTATTGTAAAGTATTTCAAATTACTTTAAGGAAGTAGTGAAAATTAAACATAAAATTACCAAATGGTAGATTAGCAAATACACGTGTTGGTTTATATCTACAAGAAACAAGGCTGGTATTCAAACAGATATTTGCATGCCTATGTTCATAATGTTATACACAATAGTCAAAAGATGGAAATAAACTGTGTTTATCCACATAGTGGATGAAGAAGTAAAATGTGGTATAAATATGGGATAGAATATTATTCAGCCTTAAAAAAGAAGAAAACTCTGATAATGTTACTAGTTGAATGACCTTAAAGACATTATGTTACATGAATAAGGCAGACACAAAAGAACACATTTTATATGATTTTACCTCTGTGCGATGCATATAGCTAAATTCATAGAGACAGCATGTTAAATGCTTTCTGTCCCCCTACTAGAGAGGATGGGCATGAGGGAGAAGGGGGAGTTATTGTTTAATGGGCACTGAGTTTCATCTGAGTATGATGAAAAATGTTATGGAAATGGGTATGATGATAATTGCACAATAATGTTGATATATTTGATGATTCTGAATCATACAATTAAAATTGCTTAAAATTACAAATTTTGTGTTATGAAAGACATTTTGTTTTTTGTACTTCTATAATTTTATATACATATATTTATATTTTATATATTTTATATATGTAAATATTTACCTGGATTATACATATATAAACTTATATATAATGATATAATATATTTAATATAAAATATAAATATATGTTTTATTTATATACATTTATATTATATATATATATATATATATAAAATCACTGTGTTCCCCTGGGTTCTCCCACCACCATATCACCCATGAACTGTCATCTTGATCTTTTGTACTGATCCCTTCCCTGCTTTCTCCCACTCCACTGGCCCTCCCTAAGTGTAGTTTTTACTTTGGTTGTTAGCTTGTTTTGACCTTTTCTCTTGACCTTTTGTTTATTGTCCCAATATCCCACCTATAATTGAGACCATCTGATTTCTGTCTTTTTCTTTCTGACTTATTTCTGTTAATATGATTCCTTCTGGGTCCATCCATGATATACAAATACTTCATATTTGCCATTTTTTGATTGATAAATAATATTTCATTGTGTACATATACCACAACTTTTATATATCCATTTATCTATTTTGGGGCATTTAAGTTGTTTCCAAATCCTGGCTGTTGCAAATCGTGCTATAATAAACATCAGAATACAGGTGTCCTTTTGTATTAGTGTTGGTCTCCTTTGGGTAGACTCCCCAAAGAAGAATTGCTGGATTGAATGGTAATTCCATTTCCAGTAGTTTGAGGGTCCTTCACACAGCTTTACATAGGGGCTAGGCCAGTTTGTATTCCCACCAGCAGTGTAAGGGTGTTCCTTTTTCTTTGCATCCATGCCAGCACTTGTTACCTGGGCTTTTTTGGTTTTTTTGTTTTGTTTTTGTTGTTGTTGTTTGCTCTGTTTAGTTTAGTTTAGTTTTTTTGATATGGGCCATTCTTACTGGTGTAAGGTGGTATCTCATTATGATTTTGATTTGCATTTCCCTGATAATTAGTGATGCTGAGCATTTTTTCATGTGCATTTTGGCCGTTTGTATTTCATCTTTGGAGAAGTATCTTTTAGCTATTCTCCCCATTTTTGATTGGATTTTTTGCTTTTTTTCCCCAATTGTGTGAGTTCTTTGTGGATCTTGGATATCAGACACTTATCACTTGTATGAAGAGCGAAGTTTTTTCCCCATTCGTTGGGTATCTCTGTTTTGGTTATTGTCTCTTTTACTGTACAGAAGCTTTTTAGTTTAATGTAGCCCCAGTTATTTATGTTTTCCTTCATTTTTTTAGTATGTGTAGCTATATCCTGAAAGAGGTTTCTGAGATGTGAGTCTTAGAATGTTTTGTACATATTTTCCCCAACGTATTTTATGGTTTCAGGTCTTTTATCCATCTTGAATTGGTTTTTGTACATGGTATGAGGAGTGGCTTAGATTCATTTTTTTTTTTTTTTGCATATAATGGTCCACTTTTCCCAGCATCATTTGTTGCGCAAACTGTCTGAATAAGGTATTTTGACTTTAGACAACTGTTTGGAAATAAAAAAAGTTGACTAGACTTTAGAGCTCTTTCTCTCACTATTATTTGAAAGTATTATATAAAATGTGATCATTTCAAATTATATCACAATTAATTAAAAAATTTCTAATTGAATAGCTTTATTTTTTTCCTTATCCAGCAATCTTCTTTGGTATTTTGGCAGAGATGAAACGGTATTTGGTTGCTAGTAATCATTAAACCCATTTCCGCTCCTCCTGGGCCCATAACTATATTATATTTCCCAGCCTCCTTTTCAGTTTGGTGCAATCCTCTCATTGAGTGCCAGCCAATAGGATGTGCTAGAAGTGACATACATCTTCCAGAAGTGACCATCAACAACAAACAAAGCAAACTCCTCCCACCCACCCATCATTCTCTCTTCTTTTTTTATCCATAGGATGGATGGAGAAAATTTCTAGAACTTGGGATAGAATCTCAGGAAAGAAATGGGCTGTTTCTGATGTGTGGACTAAAACCCTCGTATCAATTTTTCAACTCTAGATATGCAAAAATGTGAGTGTGTAATTTATTTTTATTTTCAGATAACCTCGCCTGATTAATATAGTATTTGGCCTGGTAAGAGAATTGTGTGGTTCTGTATGCAAATTAAAAATCACCTTCCTTTAGTCAGCCATTATCAACTTGTATTAGCTGGCTTTCATGATTACTTCCAAATGCTTAAAAGGATTAGTTAAGTGTTAGAAACCTCTATTAACACATGATTATTGATCTCTAGTAAGCATAGTAGAGAGTGGGGTTAAACAGAATGACATGAAATCCAAAAAATGTCAGCAGGGAAGCTATTCATTCATTAACTATTGGTCCAAGCTTGTGTGTCTCGGAAGCATGCCAATCGTAGATTTTTAGTGTTGATAAACAAAGCAATGTGGAGTTAAACCAAACATTGAAAGGATGACCTGAATTTATAATTCGAATAAAAATTTTTTTTGTAAATGATATATCTTTGTTTTTATTTCAAAAGTTTGTATATGAGAGAGAGAGAGAGAGAGAGAGAGAGAGAGAGACTATGTTCACCATGATATTACTTAATTTTCTATTCAGGAACTTTTAGCGATTGATTTTATATATTTTGTACTAGATAAGGAACACAGCCATATGAGTAGTTGGCAAAACTGCCTTTTACCTAATATATATTGTAAGAGAAGAACTAGAGTATATAAAAAACATGTTGGAGGATCAGGAGGAAGATTTCCACACCAAGTGTGGACAGAAAAATCAAGCATCAGTGTTTTGGATGAAGAGTCCAGGATCAAGGATTTAGGAATATTGACCAGAGCAGTGACATTTGCAATAATTAAAATGATAGCATCACGAATAACTACCATTGATTGACAGACTGTCAATTAGTTCTAATTCTTTGTTAACATTTTAAAGATTTTATACTTATATGAGCCCTGTTTAACAGATTTGGGAACTGAGGCTCAAAGGTGGAAAATATTTTTGTTTCAAGTCTCATAGTTAATAAGTAGCTAAGCTAAGACTCAAACCTAGGATTAGCTGACTTCAAAACCCAAACTCTGAAAACTAACTACTCAATTATCTAAGCACTTTGCACAGGACAAAGGGATCAGTAAATATTAGCTGTTTTTTAAACCAACAAGTTGTGTCTAGTACAGATGAATAGAAGCAGTCTTAGAACTAAGCTGGAATTCTTCTGAAGTCAGAATTCTAATAACTGAAGTATGTTTGTGTAGAAAACTGGGGAAGGGGTTACAGAGGTGACCTGCTGGTGGGGACAAAAATTTGATACAAATTTAAGAGTAATTTCTAATTGAAGATATTCTTTCTCTTCAATTATGGGAAGGCCTGGATGCTGTGGAAACAGGGAATCTGGAAAGTCAAGCTAATATTTTCCTTGATTGTCCACAATCAAAGATTTTTAGAGCTAGATTTTAAACATAATCAAGTATCCAACCTTCTTGATTTAAAGAAAACCACTGACTGCTGAGAAATAAGCAAACTCAAAGGAGTTTTTAGCTCAAAGAATCTGAAGTCCCAGAGAAAGGTTTTAACTCCAGAGAAGCAGAGTGAGAAGGAAAGCATTTTATAATCATGGCATATGTGTGAGATTAAGGTTAGAATATGTGTTAATAGTAACAGATGTAATAGGAAAAATTCCACGTTGGGTTTGGCATTTTTTTCATAAGTCTCCTTAAAATAGATTATTTCATTTTTCTGATGTTTGGATGATAATATAATGTGAGAATGGTGTGGTCATTTGAATAAAGCATTGTCTTTTTAACTTGAGGTGCATAAAAGTGTGGAAGGTTTAGCATAGTTGTATTTGAATATATCAGGCATGTGATATTTTAAGTTGATCAAGAAGAATATGTTCTATATCTATTATCTAAGTTATAAAGCCTACTATTAAAATAGCCCTCTGTGACTACCACACCCAACATCACCAAAACTGATATTCTTGATGGTCTTTTCTAGACTCTTCATCCCCATGAGGGAAAGCATCTCTCCTGAATTTTATCTTAAGTATTTATTCCCTTACTACTCCTAGACCCAGTATTTAAATAGCCCCTCTCCACCATAACCTAGATTCCCAAGAGTAGAGAAACTATTACTGTCATAAATCAGAGTTGCAAAATGACAGCAAAAGCTGTATTTCTAACAACATTTGACCCAAATTTAACGTCTTTAAAATTAGCTAAATATGGTACAGTATACAGACAGAAAATAAGACAGAAATGACCTACAAAAGTGCCTTCAAAAACATGATTAAACAGATAGGATACTAGTTAAATTTCATAATCATTCAATAAATTCAACCTAACCTCAACTTTTTAGGAATTATAATTCCCAAATTAATTACAAAATAGTTACATATTGAAAAACCTATTTTAATATCAGCACTCAAAATTCTATAACATTCATTTTGATTCAGTTTGATTCTAATGCAATCACAAAATGCATGTTCACAAGAAAGACTTTTGTATTTGGCAAATTTTGAATGAAGAAGAAACCTCCCAGCTTATTGTTCTGTTCCTTAAATCACAGATACCAAGCTTTTCCTGAGGAGACACTGTATGGCACTGGTCAGGAAGTCTCCCTTTTTCTAGGTGTGGTATAGAATGAGTAAGTTTTGCTGAGATTGATGGGCAGTTCTTGGTTCCCAGCTGGCATTAGGACAGGGACAGCAGATCTGCAAAACTTGAGCTTGGACAGGCACCAGGAAAGAATTCATATCTACCAAAGGTCATGTTGGACTCCCAGGAACCCCTTGACACTCAAGGAACACCACAGGTTGGTAGGTGCTGCATCTCAGTACTGCTGGGTTCTTCCAACTTAGCATCCTGACCCAGGTCATTAAACAGAATGAAACCTGGTAACCAGAGATGTGGAACAATGATGATTTGAGATAAAAAGGCCTATGACTTTTTCAGGGAGCGGAGTGGTAAGGAAGAAGAGAAGAACCAAATGCAAGCAAGAGCTTGACTCTATTTTCTTGCTCAAATAAAGTGACAGAGGTGCAATGATGTTAAACAACTTGTTTTGTCATTTTGTTTGGAGAAATATTTTGCTGTCAATGTGCCTTTGGTTATGTGTTTTTTGGTTATGATCCAGTGATAGTATTGGGAAGCTTACTGAATGGAGAGGCTAGTGATTAATATGTACCAGAGTTGTTTATGTTGTACTTTATTGAAGAATAGCCATGTCCTATTGAAAATCAACTGCTGAGAATCTACGTGACCAGCCAATTGGTTGTTAGTCCTTTTGTCTTGTTGGGAGTTGTTTTTAGCCTACAAATTGCATGAAAAACCAGTCTGTCTGTCCATAATTCACCCCTGACCTTGCAGATGTGTCTTCCCTGAGTAATTTTCATAGTTCTGCTCATATTTCATATCCTAAATCATACTGATTTGAAGATAACCTCTTCATAGGTGGTAGCAGAGGTGGGGGGGATGGAAAAGAAAGAATTTGAGATTAATCAGAGACTGATATAAAAAGACAAGCTATTCTTCATCTTTTTTTCACTGTAGTAGAAAACAGTATTTTTTTTTGGCTTTTTTAAAAATTTTATTTATATATATTTCACATCATTTCAGTCCCTGGGGGTCACCCACCACTTCCCCTTCCCACCCGCTCTAGCTGGTCCCCACTCTCCCCTTGTGTAGTTTCATTTAGTTGACCATATATTAGTGAAGCCATTTGGTTTCTGTCCTGAAAACAATAATTTTTTAACATAAAATTCAATATTTTAAAATAAATCCTGTAGAAATAAGCTATAACTCAGATCCCTCATGGATGGGATTATTACTTTCCTCTAGCTTGGATAAAAGTCATAGAAATGCTTCTTTCCCTAACTTTTTTTTTTTTGCTTGCCTTCTTTCCTCTTTCAGATAACAGGACAGGCTGACTTATCAGCATAAAAAATATTTCTGTCAGCAACCAGAGAACATGGAATAACTGTAAAGGAGAGCAGTTATGTCAGCCTGCACTTTTAACCTAAGTTGAGACACCAAGAGCGGCACTGAAAAAAAAAAAAGTTGCAGGCTGTCATGCTAATTAGCAGTTGATAAGGTACAAATATTTTAGCACATCATCTAACAGGCAGATTACGCCTTTTTGACAGGCAGTAGAAATCTCACATGAAAATATTTCATTGAGTGTGAGTATTAAGGTGGAAAACATAACTTTAGGTGGTAAGTGGGAGGAAAAACCCTCTTGTTATGGCAAGGCACATTTTTCCTTCAATTGATAAAGCTGTGGCCCAAAGTAACAGTCTACACACATACCATGTCTCCATTGAATTATGTGCTGACATGATATGTTCATCTCCTAAAATAAAACCTCTGTCACCACTTTCCATTGAACAATATTCACTTATTATTTTTTTTCAGTATTCACTTATGATGAAAAGTAATGTAGAAAAGGTACTTTTAGGTTCAAGTGAATCCCCAATCACTTAAAATTCTTGAGAAATTTAATTTCCAAATATGGATGGTGCATATATTTTAATTCTGAGTCTGACCTAAAACTGTATGGTGAAAATTAATATCCTGGGGATTATTATAGGTACTTTCTGCATCTAGAAGATGATATTAAACTCTCATCCTAATAAGGTCAAAACTACAGAATTAAAAATTGTGTGATTTTGAGTAGTGGTTTTCAAATAGTGAAGGTGAACCAGATTTTGGAGAGGGTGTTCAAATATGGCTGGAGTGTCACAGTAATTGAATAGGAAACATCAGTTTTCTATTCTTGAATACTGCCACTATTTTGCATTTGTAATTGTACTTTTTTATATTTGACTGTAGAAAGAATAACATGTGAAGGACTTAGAAGCAAAGAAGGATATAATAACTGGCTGCTTCTGGAAATAAGTAGTGAAATATCTGTTTCTTTGTAAGGGTAGTCCTATGCGATTGATTTCCATGAAGAAAAATTGCCTTTAATGTCTCCCATGTTTTTTCCTATTCATTTCAATTTTAATCTTTTTTGCTGGCTCTCTCTCAGGATCTCTGAGTCCTAATTCCATGCTCTCTCCTATGGGTAAGAAGTAATTCTTACTGGGTAGTGCTCTTCACGCACAGCTAGCACCCAGCAGTATCACCTGTTCTCTTTTATTCAAACCAAAATACAAATCGCTTGTTGCTGCAAGTTCCTGTTCTTTAAAGCTAAAGGTTTTGGTCTGTTTGTTTTGATGAAGTGAAAATCCATGCTCATGTATTCATGAACGATGATGGACGCTGTATGTTAGCACATTTGCATACACTTAGGGGTCATCTGGGGAAGATGCATCTTCTAATGTGAGAAAAAAGTCTAATAAGAAACAAAAAAGAAAGTGCCTCATTGCCAATTGACTTTGGATAATTCCTTCTATCTATAGCCCATTGTTAAAGATTCTTAATACCTGTTTTTTTTTCCTAACTAAAGTACTAAAGTAGTTTTTCCCACTTAAGTTTTACAATCAAAAGAGCATTTGTTTAATCGTGGGATATCCCCAGACATATGAACATTAATGAACATATATTTTTGTATTTTTTCCTTGGTATATCACCTCTGAATGCTTCATTGGGACACAGAGATTGTGTGTAAGCATACTTGGCACCAATTGTACTATAACCATCCTGTTCAGAAAGCCAGTTGTGGTGCAGACAGGTCACTCTGGGAAGGTCTTTTCTTGGTCTAGCTGTTTTTTTTTTTTTTTCTTTTCTTCTTGCACCAAAGGTATTTATTAAATTTTGAATTGTGTTGTGGATTTTTTTATTTGAAAAATTCATTTTATTGATTTGTCACATTTGTGCATTAATTGATCCCTCCTCCCCTTCCATATCCCCCTTCAGTCACTCCATCTGCCATTTTTCTGCAATTTGTTGCTTGGTTAAGTTGATGTTCAGTTGTTCTTGTTTGGGCTGTTGGTCTCTTCCAATATCTGGTAAATGTTTCATTTTTTTCATATATATCTATATTTATATTAATATTACATTAGTCCATTATTGTGTACCCTGGGCCTTTCCCACTTCACTAACATTTGTTAACTATCCTGATCTTTTGTGCTCTTCACATCCCCTGCCTTCTCCCCCTCCTCCTCTCTCGTTCCGTGGTTCAGTCCTATTGGTTGTTTTCATTCTTTCTTATTTGTTTGTTTGTTTTTCTCTATGTCCATCATATAAGTGAGACCATCCTGTACTTCTCTTTTTCTTTTTGACTTATTTCTGCTAATATGAGTCTTTCTAGTTCCATCCAGGTTGCTGCAAATGACATGTGTTTGTCCCCCTTGACGGATGTGTAGTATTCCATTGTGTATATGTACCATATTTTTTTTTTAGCCAATCATCTGTTTTGGGGCTTTTGGTTTGTTTCCAACTCTTGGCAATTGTAAACAGGGCTGCAATGAACATGCACGTACATGTGTCCTTTTAAATTAATGTTTTCATTTCCTCTGGGTAGATTCCTAGTAGTGGGATTGCTGGGTCGAATGGTAAGTCCACTTTCAATTGCTTGAGGGTCCTCCACACAGTCTTCCATAGTGGCTGGACCAGTTTGCACTCCCACCAGCAGTGTAAGAGAGTTCCTTTTTCTCCACATCTGCGCCAACATTTGTTGTTGTCTGTTTTACTTATATGGGCCATTCTTACTGGTGTAAGATGGTATCTCAGTGTGGTTTTAATTTGCATTTCCCTGATTATTAGTGATGTGGAGCATTTTTTCATATGACTATTAGCCATCTGTATCTCCTCTTTGGTGAAGTGTCTTTTTAGTTCTTCTCCCCATTTTTTGGAGTGGGTTTTTGCTTTGTTTTTGTTGAGCTGTAGGAGCTCTTTGTGGATCTTTGTTATCAGACCCTTGTCACTTGTCTGGAGGGCAAAAATTTTCTCCCAGTCAGTTGGGTTTCTTTTCGTTTTGTTTATTGTCTCTTTTGCTGAACAGAAACTTTTTAGTTTTATATAGTCCCAGCAGTTTATGTTTTCCTTCATTTTTTTGCCGGCCATAGTTGTTTCCCCAAATGGATTTCTGAGGTGAAATTCATGAAGGGTTTTTCCCAGGTTTTCTTCTATGTTTTTTATGGTTGCAGGCCTAAATTCCAGGTCCTTTAAATTTTTGCACAGAGTGTGAGGGTGTTGTCCTGGTCCATTTTTTTTTTTTTACAAGTTTTGATCCAGTTTTCCCAGCACCATTTACCGAAGAGGCTATCCTTGTTCCAGGGTATGTTTTTTGCCCCTTTGTCAAAGATTAGTTGACCATTTATGTGTGGTTTTATTTCTGGGTATTCAATTCTGATCCATTGGTCTGTTTGTCTGTTTTTGTACCAGTACCATGCTGTTTTAAGTATAATGGCTTTGTAGTAGTACAGTTTGAAGTCTGGAATAGTAATACCTCCGTCTCTCTTCTGTTTGTCAAAGGGGTTTTGACTATTCAGGGTCTTTTGTTATTCCATATGAATTTCAGTAATTTTTGTTCTATCTCTTTAAAATATGTCATTGGGATCTTTATTGGAATTGCATTGAATCTGTAGATGGCCTTTGGTAGCATGGCCATTTTGATAATGTTGATTTTTCCAATCCATGAACAGGGAATGTCTTTCCATTTTTTAACATCATCTTCTATTTCTTTTAAGAATGTATTATAGTTTTCTTTGTATAGGTCTTTTACATCTTTTGTTAGGTTAATTCCCAAGTATTTTATTTTCTTTGGTGCAATGATAAATGGGGTGTTTTCTCTAATTTCTTCTTCTTCTGATTGATTCTTTGCATATATGAATGCTGTTGATTTTTATGTGTTGATTTTGTATCCAGCTACCTTACCGAATCAGTTTATTATTTCAATCAGCTTTTCTGTCGATTTTTCTGGGTTCTCTACATAGAGTACCATATCATCTGTGTATAATGATAACTTTATTTCTTTGTTCCCTATTCGGATTCCTTTTATGTCTTTCTCTTGCCTTATTGCTCTAGCTAGGACTTCCATAACTATGTTGAAAAGGAGTGGAGAGAGTGGGCATCCTTGCCTGGTTCCGGACCTTAATTGGAATGGATTCAGTTTTTCCCCATTGAGGATGATATTTGCTGTGGGTCTATCATATATAGCTTTTATTATGTTGAGGTATGTTCCTTTTTTACCAATTTTTTCCAGGGCTTTCATCATGAAAGGATGCTGAACTTTATCGAATGCTTTTTCCGCATCTATTGATGTGATCATATGGTTTTTGTTTTTCTCTTTGTTGATGTGGTGGATTATGTTGATTGATTTTCAAATGTTGAACTGTCCCTGTGCCCCTGGGATGAATCCCACTTGGTCATGATGGATGATCCTTTTTATACAATGTTGGATTCGGTTTGCCAGGATTTTGTTCAGAATTTTTGCATCTGTGTTCATTAGGGAGATTGGTCTGTAGTTCTCTTTCTTTGCACAATCTTTATTTGGTTTTGGAATTAGTGTAATGTTTGCTTCATAGAAGGTATTTGGTAGCTTTCCTTCTTTCTCAATTTTTTGAAAGAATTTTAATAGTACCGGTGTTAGTTCCTCTTTGAATGTTTAGTAGAATTCATTTGTAAAACCATCTGGACTTGGGCTCTTGTTTTTAGGGAGAATTCTGATGACTGCCTCAATTTCACTGTTTAAGTTTTCTATTTCTTCTTTGTTCAATTTTGGATGACAGTATTGTTCCAGGAATTTGTCCATCTCTTCCAGGTTGCTGTATTTGTTTGCATATAGATGTTTATAGTAGTCTCTAATTATCTTTTGGATTTCTGCTGGTCTGTTGTAATATCTCTCTTTTCATTTATGATCCTGTTTATTTGTGTTTTTTTCTCTTCTTTCCTTTGTAAGCCTTGCCAGGGGTTTGTCAATTTTATTTATTTTTTCAAAGAACCAGCTTTTTGGTTTTGTTTATCTTCTCGATGGTCTTTTTGGTTTCTATTTCATTAAGCTCTGCTTTTATTTTTATTATTTCTTGTCTTCTGCTGCGTTTTGGATTTTTTTGTTGCTCTTTTTCTAAGTCCTCAAGTTGGGAGATTAGAGTATTTCTTTGGGCTGTTTCAATTCTTTTTGTTTGGGCCTGTATTGCTATGAACTTTCCTCATAATACTGCTTTTGCTCGACCCACACATTTTGGAATGTTGTGTCATCATTGTCATGTGCGTCCATGTAGGTTTTAATTTCTTCTTTGATTTCCTCTTTTACCCAGTGATCTTCCAGAAGCCTGTTGTTCAGTCTCCATGTAGTGTTTATTCTCTTTATTTTCTTTTCATTGTTGATTTCTAATTTGATGCCTTTATGATCAGAGAAAAAGGTTGGTATTATTTTAATCTTTGTGAATTTGTTCAGGTTTGTCTTGTAGACTAATATGTGATCAATTTTAGAGAATGAGCCATGTGCATTTGAAAAAAAAGTGTATTCTTTTCCTTGGGAGTGTAGTGTCCTGTATATATCTGTTAAGTCCATTTGGTCTAGCTTTTCCTTTTGTTTGTTTGTGTAGTTGCTGTTTTGTTAATCTGTCTTTTGGTGAGAGTGGCATGTTAAAATCTCCTACCACATATGTATTCTCATCAATATTTGATTTCAGTTCTACTAGTAGTTGTTTTATGAATTTTGGTGCTCCCTCATTAGGTGGGTATATGTTGATTATTGTTATGTCTTTTTGGTGAATTGACCCTTTAACCATTATGTAGTGGTTGTCTTTATCCTTTGTCACTTTTGTTAATTTGAAGTCTGCTCTGTCTGATACAAGAATGGCAACTCCTGCTTTCTTGTGGGGGCCGTTTGCTTGTAGTGTAGTTTTCCAGTCCTGCACCTTCAGTCTATGCTTATCCTTAGCGATCAGGTGTGTTTCTTGGAGGCAGCAGAATGTTAGGTTCTGTTTTCTGATCCAGTCTGCAACTCTTTGTCTTTTGATTGCTGAGTTTAGACCATTGACATTTAGAGTGATTATTGATATTTGTGATTCTAACGGTTTCCTGGTGGTCATTTGGGGTTTATTTTGTGTTTTTGTTTTTTGTATTTGTTCTTCTTATGGTTTTGATCTTGAGGCCTCCTGCAAAATGGAGTGGGGGTTTAGTGGTAGCAAATTTCTGGAGACTTTGCTTGTTGGAGAAGGTTCTAATTTTTCCTTTGTAGAGGAAGGGTAGCTTTGCAGGGTAGAGTATTCTTGGCTGGCACATTTTTTCTTGGAGTTTTTTGTAGATGTGACACCATTCTCTCCTTGCCTGGAGTGTCTCTTCAGAAAAATCTGAAGTCAGTCTAATGGATTTTCCTTTGTAGGTTATCTGTTTCTTTTCTCTAGCCATTCTCATTATTTTTTCCTTATCTTGGGTTCTTGGAAGTTTTACAATGATGTGTCTCGCTGTGGCTTTTCTTTTGTTAAAGTAGTTTCTTGTCCTTTTGGCTTCCTGTATGTCTATTTTCATTTCTTTCTTCAGATTTGGGAGTTCTCCTCTATTATTATATTGAAAAGCCTTTCAGTTCCTATGACTCTTTCCTCTCCTTCTGGGATTCCTATTACTCTTATGTTTTTTTTTCTTTAAGGAATCTGACTTATCTCTGAGCTTGTCTTCAGTCCTCCTACTTTGTTTCTCTCTCTCTTTTTCTTTCTTTGTCCTCTTTATTTCTGTATTCTCAAGTGTGCTGATTCATTCCTCTATTTCATCTATTCTGCTGCGATGGGTTTTCTGTGCATTTTTGAGCTCATCTATTGCAACCCTTAAATCTTGAGTCTCTTTCAATTTCAATTTTAGGGATTCATTTTCATTCTTCAGTTCATTGATTAGGTTATACATATTGATGCTTTCTTTTTTATATGTTTCTACTTCTTCCCTTAGTGCACTAAATGCTTCTCTCATGCTGTTGTCCTTTTTTTCTAATTCTTCTCTTAATTGTTGGAATGCATTTAACATGTTGATGCTGGAATCTTTTTTCTGAGATACACATCATTTCTTCGATGTTTTCCGGAGATTGTCCTTTCTTTATTGGTGATGGATTATTTCCTCTAGGGTTTGCTTGAATGTTTAAAGTTTTTCTCTTTATCATATTTTGCTTTCTAACTTGTTCTACATATTGAGAAACCATGGATTTTGTGTTAGTCGGCTTGTTGATGGGAATGTTTTCCAGGTTGAAAGAAAATCTGTACTTTAGTTTAGTAATTTGCACTGGCACTGCTTGCGGCACCAGTGCCAGTGACTTCCAGCAGCTCACTTGGGTGGGGGAAGGATTGGTTGGGTTCCCACAGGAACATGACGATGGGAGTTGGCTCCCAGGGATGGCGGCGAAGGCCTCTTGGTCTAGTTGTTACACAGACACACTAGGCAGGGCAGGACCAGAGCTGGGAGGAGGGGGATTGGAAAGCAGGCAAGCACCCCACCCCCCAGGTATCTTTCCTCTCTCCTGCTGAGCCATCCCTCCCCTCCCCTCACTCTCTGTATGACTGCTTGCACTCTCCTTTCTCTTCTGCTTTTCTCATCCCATGCTCCCCAACCCCAAGGTGACTCTTCACTTTTATTCTTTCTTGTCAGGCCCAAGTGTGCCCACTCACACATGCACACATCCATTTGGTTCAGGCATACACTGATAGGGAGGGTGCAATACCACAGGTGCTAGTCATAGAGGCAAATGGAGGAATAGCATGACCAACGCATTTACCCTACAGTGATATACTTAAAGTAATGATTTGTCTGTTGGTGTGAATTTGTGAATTCCAGATGTTATGGTGGCAACTTGGGCGAGCATTTTGTAACTAGGGCATCTTTGGATACTTGTAAAGTGACACTGGTTGTATAATTGTATTTTCCATCTATGAGTGGTTGGCTTTCTCATACAGTTTACTTTCTAGGTGATAAATTATGGTTCTAAGCTTATTCAAACAAAGTGTTAACATGTTATTTATTTCATCAGAACTCCAAAGTCTTCAGCAGCTCATATAAGATAAAAGAGTGTGTTCTGCAAAGAAAGGTATCATCTTGCTCCCACTTGCAAATGTCAACTATTTATGTTCATCTAGAGAAAGGAACCTGATGTTAAGGATTGTTGCTTTCATCTTATGATTTTTGCCAAGTCAAACTTTGAAGGCCATTGTTGTAATCTGAAAAACTGAGATAGACAACCTATCCCTTTACCAGGTATCAGTTAGTTCTGTTGGAGAATCTGTGGGTGATGGGGATCTGCTTCTTAAGAAATCAAGTTGCCTTTTCAAAGCTGAGCCACCCAAGTCTGCCTGTATAATAAATAAACTGTTTTTATTTCAAGCAGTTTCTGTGCATTACTTGGGCTTAGAATGAAGAGGCTTTGGGCAGGAGATTACATTTTTCCCTGATGCTTTTGGCAGATCATTGGCAGAGTCATTTTTTTCATTTAGGATCCATTTTTAATCCCTCATGGGCAACTCTGCCTAGATTACGCTCTACCTAAGAGATCAGGTTCGCTGGGTAAACCTGAACTTTACTTGAGTTGACTCAGGTCATTTCATTACTCTATAAGTTAGGTTGGACAATGATTAGAATAGAAACATTAATAGAAGCAAAAGTGCTTATCTGTCTAAACTAGTGTAGGATGTATATTTTTTAAAGAAAGGAAGAAGTGTATACTGCTTTATAAAGGAAATAATCTTATAATGATTTACTGAAGAGGATGAAGTTGCCCATTACATAGCTCTCAAACATCATTTGAGAATTTATGGGAGAAGATATTTTTCTTCAAAAGCAAACCAAAATCAAAACAAAAAACAAGATTTGGGAAAAAAGAAACTTTAGAACTTTCATGTTTAACTGAAACAGTGTAAAAGCTATATTTGTCTATACTTCCTTAGTGTTAATGTGGTATGAAGAAATATTTCTCTGGAATTTCAAATGTTCTGAATGAAAATTTTAAGAAAAAATTAATTTAAAGTACAGTTTCTTAAGATTTAATTTTTAAAAAGTATAGTAATCAAGAAATTGAAAGCATTGCTTAAACTATACTGAGTCTCTATTTTTTCTGTAAAAGAGAATATAGACTGAAGTTTTATAGAGAATACATGGGAGATTTTGTAGGTTATTACAATGTGATTGCATTTAAAAAGAGAAAGACAATGAAAATAGAAAGATACTAAGGAGATCAAATTGCTATTATAATTTAGATTTATGGGGGGGGAGAGGAGTTGTGCGAAAGCAATCCCCAGCCAGCACAATCTCCTCTTACCCCTTTCTTCTGTACCAAGACTCCAGCATATAAACTGGAGTTGTGAATGCTCATTCTAAAGCAATGGCAACCCTTAGATGAATCAGAGCAAACTAGCATTTTGTTTACTTTCTAAGAAAAACCCCGAAGCATTTTGGAAAGATGGTTAATAATAAAGACTAAAATGAAGAGGTTTTCTGCTTAACCTGGTGTTAAGCAGAAGTTATAAATGATTGATTGTCATTAAAAATTAATCCACATTCAAAATGACCACATTGCCTGTTAGTGAATATTCTTCCAGAAGAAGAGTGATCTTTCAGAAAAGGGGTCCTGAGTTTCAAATCCTTTTGTTCTGACAATGGAAAGTGAAGGGGTCATGCACCAATTGGCGTCAAGCAATACTACTTCTAAGAGTTGTCATAGTCTATTCACCAATACTGGGCTTCTTTGTTAAACTCATCTCAAGATGCCAGTGTTCTCAGAATAGTCTCAACCTCCAGGTCCTCAGATCGAAGTTCAATGGCTGCTTAAATTCTTCCTGTGCTCTGAAGCAGAGCCCACCTCTCCCGCTGGTCAGTAACATGGACTCATAGCACCCTGTGATCTGGGTGTTCTGGGTCCCCTTCTGAGTGTTCAGAAGATCACTACTTTTTCTGTTAATTATACACAGATGTTATCTACCCTAGATTCTGTGATTTAAAGGACCCCACATAGCACACACACATACACACAAACACACAGCATATAAAGGATATACAAGTATTTGGGATCTAACACTGAGTACCAGCACTGCATGACTCATAATCATAAGAAACCATTCTTAAAACTAACTTTTCAGACCCCGAGAAAAAATTTCCTCCCATACCTTGATCTACATCCCTGAAACAAAAGATATGGAAAAATCCTGAATGTCTGTTAAAGGATGAGTGAAGAAAATCTGATGTGTGTATATGTATACGAATGTACACATATTCAAATATTCAGTCATAAAAATAATGAAACCTTGCCACTTGCAACAACATGGATGGTTCTTGAGAGTATTTTGCTACATGAGATAATTTATATGGAGAAAGATAAATACTGTATGATTTCACTTATGGGTAGAATCTAAATAAACCAAAAAGTCAAGCTGGTAGATAATAGTCAACAGAGAGTTGGTTGCCAAAGGCAGAGAGTGAAAATGGAAAAAATAGGTGAAGGTGATAAGAAGGTATAATTGTTTTGTCATAAAATCAGTCAAGGGGATGTAATATACAACATGGTTATTTAGCAATGTATATAATATATACTCATTAATAATATTGTATTGCATATTTGAAAGCTGATGAGATTATTCTTAAAAGGTCTCATTAGAAACAAAAAAATTTTGACTACATGTGTTTACAACAGACATTAGCTAGACATATTTTAATGATTATTTTGCAGTGTATACAAATATGGAATCAGTCATATACCTGAAACTAATATGTTACATATCAGTTATACCTCAATTTAAAAAAAAATGAAAAAATAATCATCATCACCACCACTGTTCTCCACCTGCCAGTCATATTGTTCTAGGTGAAGGGTAGAACTGTACTCTAAGACAGTGTTTGCTGAGATAGTGAAGGATATTCTTTCAAAAATATTATAAGAAGATTTGCTGTTGCTACCCCTGGAAATACACCCCCATTATTCTCCACCTCTCCCTCCTCAATAACTTTGTTGAAGTTGAGCTTCTAGTCTCTTCAATCATTTCCTTTTTTCCTTTCTCTATCATTAAAAACAAAAAGTTCTATAATGGGAACCAGGAATATTCTTAACAAGCAGTTCTCCAATACAATGCATAAACTCATCTCCTTTAAGTGTTTCTCAAGGAGGTTATGGATGACTCTGTAATTATCTGGGTGCATGGTAAAAGTGAGGGTACCTGGACTCTTTCATACTCTAAGTTAGGTCAACGTTTCTGAGAGTGTGGCCTCAATCTGAATCCTCAGAGATTCTTGAAAGAAGTTTGAGAGTGTCTTATTAAAATTTTATGACTTTCACACTGATTTCCTTTGGCGCAGATGGTAAAAGAAAATTTTGTAGTCTACAAAAAGCCTATTTTCTAGAAAATGGTTAAATATATGAAATACATTGTACAACTAAGTCCTTATATTGTTACTAAAAATCAAGACCTGTCCTCACTTTAAAGTGAATCTAGATCCTGTCTCTCTTTTATTATCTGGATAAATTATCCTTGAAGAAAAGAAGAGATGGGCAAAAGGTGAGCCCTTCTTTCTTTGTGTAAGTATGAAATATAGGTGAGGGTTAGAGTCCCCCCAGTCTGACTGTTGTATAATCTTAGATTGAGGCCTTCATTTACCTGAGTTTCAGATATCTCATTCATTCCTATGGTAAAATAAGTGATCAAAAATATTCTAAATTCCCTCTGAATACTAACAAATATCATGTTTTATGGTTCATAGATTAAAAGGAAAATGAAGATAGAAGTTATCTTAATCTGCACAGAATGTGTTTTATTTTTCAATCCATTTCCCTCCCAGTGTTTTTTTAAAAATAAAAATGTAACAATACTATATGGAAGTGAAAAAGAATGAAAGAGCTGCACATATCAAGTTGGATAGATCAGCAAATATAAGATAGAGTAGAAAAAACAAAATTGCAGAATTCAGTGATTCTTTTTCAATTGAATCAGAACATTCAAGACTTAACTATAATTTGTTGAAGATATCAACATGTGTGCCAAAATACAAGGAAAAGCAAGGAAATGATAAACCAACATTCAGGGTGGTGGTTACCTCTAGGGAGAAGCAGTATGGATTATGGTCTGGCACACAGGGTTTCTCAGAGATGCCAAAAGTTCTTTGTCATGTGCCTTGGGTACCAGTGGGCACATGATTGTCAGTTTTTCTTTTGTTTCCATTCAGTTTCCAATAAAAACAATAAATCAAGAACACAAATATGATAGCCTGTAAAACTTTCTGCTTCATTGCATGACGTTCCATGCTTTTTCTCTTTGCAGCCTTTCATGTTTGTAAACAGATATGTGAGAATCATGAAACAGAGCCTCATAATTTGTAGTTCTTCAGATAAAAACAAAAATACATCAACAACACAAGGTAAGAGAATGTCAGCAAATATGTAACAGGTACATTCACAAAAATATATATAAACATGGATTGTGTGCAGTATGCATTTCTGCAGAGAAATTTGGTGCCAGATTTCCAAAGCATCACCCCCTAGAAGTATTATTAGCTGCTTACCTTTGAATAACAGTCCTTTTATTTTTTTTTTAATAATATATATTTTTGTCGAGTAAGTTTTGTTTACATTTGCCTTTTAGGTGTTCCTCCCCCCTCCCCCACCCCACCCCATTAGTCTCCCCATCTCTTCTTTCACTGCCATTCATTGTTTAATTTTTAGTCCCTTGGGTTCTTCCTTTTCTTTCCTGTAGCAATGTCCCTTTGTCCGGTGTGGACATGGTTTCCTGGGACACAGTGGCCTGTGTGCTTAGTTTTCCAAGTGTCTTTTTGCTGCTGGCCGCCTGTTCACATATGATTGTGTTCTTTCAGTTCCTCCTCCTTCTTTCTGGTGGGCTGCTCTGACTCATCTTCTGTCATATTTTGCTACTTCTTTGTTTTGTAGTTCTGGTTACTGGCGTTGGGAGCGTTTTTCCTGGACAAAGTTTGTGCACCCATTTTTTTGATCGAGATAGGCCCTGGCAGATGGTTGGTCTGGTTCATCGTGGGGCCATTGCCCGTCTCTGTGGTTTTCCTCACCCCCTGAAGTGGGAGGGTCCTTTGATCATGCTGAAGGCATCTCTGAATGGGAAATTCCATTCCCATCGTTGTAGATCTCAGTGGTCGTATTTCTGAGGTAGTTCATCTCTATAATCAGTCTTATAGTCCTGTGTCCCATGGATCTGACATGTTCATTGTTCCGGAATACTTCTTTGTTTTTCACCTCTGTATTCACGGGTAGCTGCCGTTGAATCACTGATTTAGTTGCTTCGGGTGAGGGTTGACTGGATTTGGAGAAGACCAGAGGGAATGACCCCTACCACCCACTACTCCCCATCAACCTCCCCTACCTTCCCAGCCCACATGTCTGGTGGGGGGGGAGGGCTCGGTGCCTGGCAGCATGACTAAACTGGGCGTGTGGAGAGGGTTACCCCTGCCTTCCCTGGCCACCTCATGGTATGGTGACTGGGGATCACCCCCATCCCCTTCCCACCACCCTGGCAGGTGGCAGGGCCCCCCTGTCTTGCACTCCCCAAACCCCAAAAGGAACACGGCAGGCTGGATCCACAGTCCTTTTATTCACAAATGTTAACAGTTGGGGCTTATATGCCCCCTCTCCTTGATCATGATTGTGCTTATTCATTTTTAAATATCGTTATCTCGTACTGCTTTGCAAGAACTATTCTTCAAAAGTTGTGTCTATTGAGTCTGGATTTCTTGGCCACACTGTTGATCCCAGGAGTCTTCCACAAGTAGATTGGTGGCTTTTGAAAATGTTAAATTAGTCATCATGCCTCCTTTTATGCAGCTGGTCAGGCTTCTCTGCTAAGAGAACATAAAATGTCTAGTGAAGTAGGGAAAGTGACAAATCACCAAATGAACACTGATATTTCTTTAGCCCCACATCTAACACTATCACTGGTGGCCACAAGGCCCTCCACCATAAACATACTTCTACCACCCTGTTCTACCAAATCTCAACTTTGATTCAGATCTTGGAGGTCAAATAGCTCTGTGTGTGTGTGTGTGTGTGTGTGTATATGTGTATGTATGTGACAGAGAGAGACAGTTTTCCATAATCACGTCTAACTTTCCTATCATCCAGAATATATGAAAAGAAAATAATCTATGTCTCACATGTATACATAGTGAAACAATATTACTTCCCTGAAATTCAGTACGACTCTGGTCATAATTAAAAATAAAAATAACTTACTCAGTTGGTTTTGAGACAAATCCAACTGGTATTGGGTTTGTCCTAGCTGGGACTGTTACAGAAATACATTTAAAAGACAGAAATCAAAGTAGATCATAGTCATTTATCCTCAAAAATGCAAAAGAAAGCCATGTCCTTTCTTATATCTTGTTGCTATGGAAAGTCTCACAGTCTGGATGTGCATCTTTAACTGTTTTCAAAAAATGGAATAGAAAATGCAATAAAAGTAGAATTCAGTCTCAACACTTAAAACAGAGGTAGTGTTTAACAATAAAATTTATAGGATGTCTTTTCTATTCAGAGGGAAAATGACTTGTCTCTATTTAAAAATCTATGTAGAGGGAAGATCTCTTTTGCAGTTGTTCAAAAATAGAGTAATAAAACTGGATGTAACAGAGATAACATATATGACTCCTCAAAATGGATGTAGAGAGGGGCATGCATGGCAACTAGAGATGTGGTTGAAAAGTACACATGGATTAGACTTGGGAAGCTCATCATTTGGTGACTTATTGCCCCCCACCCCCGTACCTTTGTTTAAACTGAAACAAAAGCAGAGAAACATTGAAGTGCATAAAGAAACAAAACAATATCATGTAGGACTCCAATATTATGTATCAGAAAAATAAAAGGACCTGGTGTTGAACATGATTAAAAGCAGCTGACATTTCTAACACAAATGAGATCTACAAATTTTGGTGGAACTGCTTATACTTCTATTCAGACTCCCAGAGAATGATCCTATTAAGTCACAGTAAATTGTACCAAGTGCCTTAAAGAGGTGCCTGTCTGTTTTGATTTCCTGGTCCTTCTCACTGAAGCTTGGTCTAATAGTTATTGTATAGAGCTATTAGGAATGCATCTGATAGGAAAATGTAATTGTCAGCTATTGCTTTATTATTTAAATACTGCACAATAATTTCTCTCGTGGCTGTTGTTACAGTAAAAGAATATATTGGCCTACCATCTCAGTCCCTAAAATAAGCAACAATGAAATTTTATATCAGTATTGAATTTAAAGGGAAGATTGTGGTGCCTTTATCTTCAAAGCTTACCTAATTATCTTAAGTGTACTATTCTAGATATAAATCCACTCTACAAATGGATTTAACAATGCATGCATTTTGTCTTACTTTTCTGAAATCTAATTCTTTAAACTAGTTGGGTTTTTAATATTCACCATTTTAAAATGCTTGTTTATGGGATGAAGATATTTTTAAAAAATATGCACTGTGCAGAAATAGATGTTATAGAAATGTCACATTTCACTAATAGTAAGTTTTGACTTTGAAGTGATGAATTAATCACAGAGAAATACTGAGCAGGTAAAAATTAATCTAAAGGAAACAGAATTCTTTTATAAACAGGTAACCACTTCCAAATCAGTAAGAAAATCAATGAGGTGAAAATATTACAGTGAAACCAAAAAAAAGTAATTGATCATCTATCACCCCTTTGACTCATTTGTGTCTGTTAGGCACATATCATTTTTTTCTCTTAACACTGGCTATTTTAATTCCCACCTTTTTACTCTATAATTAGATACTTCCTGGTCTTGACCTTCATAATCATTTAGCAGCTTACAAGTGCCCAGATGCTCTCACCTTTCTGTTTCTGTCTTTCCTGGTCACTCCTTAATTCTGCTCATTTTGATTTTTGTCCTAGTTGATCAAAGGTAGTTCAGCTCCAGCTGATCTCCTGTTTTTACCTTCAAATTCATGCTTTCTGTCTAAGTGATATATTTCAATTTTATAGACTATATGAAACCTTATAAAATAAGTACTTGTAGATGGTTGTAGGGACTTTACATATAATTTAATTTAATCAGCAACACTGTTGTCAGGTAAATTTTGTTAGTCTCATTTTTAAAATATAAGAAAGCAAAGGACTTCCTAACATCCTTACAGCTTCTAAGTGGCAGAGGCAGGATGTGAAACCTGGGCTAATCAATTTTGCAACAAGGGTTCTTTTCTCTCTCTTTAGGCTATATCCTCTCAATAGAAACTTAAAAACCAGTCTGGTGTTGTTTATCTGTCTAGTGCCTAAAAAGGCAAAGTTGTTGGGGTTCAGTGAATTAGGTCCCTGTGAGAAAGATTTTGGCAGAGTTTTCCATTCAGCAACACATAGTTTATTAAAGAAAAATAATATTTTTATAGACATAAGCAAGCAAAGGGCTGCAATTTAAAAGTTTATTAGGGAAAATTGCCTGCATAGACAGAGGTAGGCAAAGAGCCATATTAAAAGCAACTGATTTAAAAGAGACACCTACATAGATATAGGTGAGAAGTCTTAAAGATCAAGATCTGCATTTTCCAGAGCAAGGAATAATCTTTTATGTATTCTTTGGGGGATGAGGGGGTAAATTCATTCCTCTGTGGGTCCTTCTCTCTTTGTGTCAGAATGAATTGGCTTACTGTAATAGATAATCCTTTCTGAATCAACCTCAGATTCTTGGAAATTCCATAACTAGTTTAATAACCAATTAATGGTCCCTACCCCCCTATTTTGCATCTGGGTGAATGATCTCAACCTGGGTAGATTCATCATTGGTTCTAACAGCTAAAAGAAGAATATCAGAGCACTTGGCATCATCTTCACAGGATTTTTAATAGTCAACTGGGGAAAAGAGCCAGCAGGGAAAACTGCCACTTGAGTTCCCTTGTATTTCTCCTCAGAGTGATGCTGCCCTTTTATCCCTATGCCCAGGGGTGCCCACTTACACATACACACATCCATTGGGCCAGTTATATGCAGTCATGCAGAGAGTGCAATACTTCAGGTGCTGGTCATAGAAGCTATTGGCAGAAAGGCATGAAAAGCCCTGAAAAATCCTTTATCCTACATTCCCACCTCTACTTCTTGTTCTTGTGAGATCTTGTGTCCCCAATTTTTTTACTTGAAGGCTTCCATCAAAGTGGTCTGTGCAAAGATCATCCCATCCATGAGGAAATAAAGTGTGAGTAGCTAAGGAAATCAGAGGTTAGCGCATTAGCACATATCTCAGGTGAAGTCTGGGATATTTGACAAGTCAGTGATGTCAGATGAATCTTACAGTGTATCTGAAAAGTATAACAGGATTTTGAGTAATGGTTTCCCATTGAGAGTGACATTGTATTTCCCTTCTCTCTCTCCATGATCTGGGAACATTTTTGGCAACATCTAGAGACAATTTTTCCTGTGTGGGGGGAGCAGATGCTGGTAGTATAAGCCATGGTGCAGCTGAATGCCCTACCATGCATAGGGCAGTCCCCCAGAACCTGCAAAAAAGAACAATCTCACCCCAAATGTCAATGGTGAGAATCCCTAGGCCAGAGTGATTTGAGGGCATCAGAGTGGAGAATATTGCTCCATGATGGTCCATTTCACTACACTGATGTTTTCTTTGTGGAGCCAACTGTTTTCACTCTATCCTATATGAGTTGGGCTTAAATTATTTCAAAATGAATGAAGCAATTTTCAGCAGGGTTCCTGATGAATTGGTAACTAACTTGCTCTTATGCCATAGGTGACATTTCCCCCCCCCCAATTTATCTTCCATCTTGACTCATGATTTTGAAGTAACTACTAATTTAAAAAATAGCACTCTGCTCTATTTTCCATCTTGCCTTTGTTTTTAAACCAGAGATTTTTTTAAAAGTGCTTTCTCTGTACTCTTCTGTATCCAATGCTATAGAAATCTGGGATGTTATTATGACTAGTGACAGGAGACATCTCAGAATGTGCTATCACACCATTCAGTCTTTAACTGGAGATACTGCCTCTTCATTCTCTGTAGATTTCTTTTCAAAATACCACAATGAAATCATTCCTTTCCCCTCCATGATGGAATCTTAGATATAGCAGAGTATTAGCTGCTCATATATTCATCAGACTTCTTTTTTTTTTTTTTTTTTGGAGATAAGATTTCTTCTATGTTGAATGTGAAAAAGCATTTTAATGCTATCGCTCTGCCTTATTCTCCAGTGCTTTTCCCTTTTACATGCTCACATTATTCATAGCAACACTGGTTTTTCTTTCTTTGTAAATAGTGTGCTTTTAAGATGGGCAGACCCTGGTGGAAATGATCAGTGAGGATTTCATAGATATATTGCTTCTACAGAAGAGCTTTAGTGCCCTCTCCTAAAGGAGAACAGTGTTTGTCCTCTTCCAGCATCACAGCATGGAGAATGTTGAAGCTCTTCTTTGTCAGAATCCCCTCCTCTGGAGATTCTTGAGAGATGAATCATAAATAAAGTTTTTTACTTTTTATTTCAGTCATTGCTAGGTCATTCAATGCTAAGGGATATTGATTATGATCTTGACTGGGGAATTGAGCAGGAAGGCGTAGAGGAGCACTTCTCAGCTGTATTGCTCATTTTCCCTCTGACAAGCTGCTGCTTTCACAGTCACTCAGTAGCATCTCACTAGAGCCTCCCTGTGCATCCTTATTTCCTAAAAGTAAGGCTGGACAGCTGGTTTCCCGTCTCTGTTCAAGTTACTTGATAGACTACAGATAATGATGCAGAATACCTACAAGATTATCAGGAAGATCAGCTATTCATTAGACTTCTCAAGTACTCCCCACCAATGGGAGAAAGGAGAATGGGGCTCAACTGCTTAGCTGTTCATATGCAAAGTGGTCTGTGTCAGATATACACCCATGTTACTGTCTAAATTTAGATGAAAAGATCAGAAACCATGAATAATATTTTAAGGATCAAAGGTCAAGAAGAGTACTATACACTTAAGTCTAAACCTTCTCACTCCTATAACTCCATGAACTGTAATTCCTGTGAAGATTCTTCCATTTTTTCTTCTGTGCAACTGCCGTAAACGTCACACGGTATGTTCCACTTAAAAAAAAAAAGATTTGCTCTAATGGAAACAGGCACTTGTCTTTCCCTTTTGCTTGATTTTTCTCTAGCAACATTTGACCATTGCTCTTTAATATTTATTGAGGACCAGTTATATACTAGACTTAAATATTCTGACATCAGAAAGGAAGTACTATTATTAGCTATCATTTCACAGGTGAGACTGTAATTTGGATAGTTAGCAATTTGCCTGGGTTCACACAGGGTGTAGTAATATCACTAAACTGAACCCTTGTGGATTAACACAACAGTTGCATCTACTCTCTCTGACAGACCAACTTATTCTACCAGCATCACAGAAATGAATAAGCCTTTTGATAGACATCTTGTTCCCAGTGCTCCCTGGTCATTATCACTATGGGGACATCCAATTAAAAGCTATATTCCTACCCATGTGGATTGTTGAAGTACACTCTGCCTACTCTATTGAAAGAATAGTCTTCACCTTTTAGTAAAACAAACAAACAAAAAAACTGAGTCCTGATTTATAGAAAGCAGTAGTGAAACTGATGTTAAAATGAAACTTTTGGGGGAAATGCTAATGTTTTTTCAAAAATAAAGTATAACATAAGTAATTAGAAGATACTTCCATTTATTTACAAGCTTTCACTTAACATTGGGTAAAAGGAATGCAGAGGCTCTGGTTAGAGCCTGACTTCTTTGCTATTACTTTTTTCCAGAGAAATGTGAAGTCATATCATAGCTTTCTCCTATACTTCCTTGATGCCTTCCAGTGATTTCAGCATGTCAACTTTTGTTGTGTTCTGGGTTTTGTATCTATTGCTTCTCCTACCTGTTTGTTTTCCTCTGATACTTAAGTGAAGTGACTTTTTTCCTCCCTTTCTTTGGCCCCTGAATAAACTTTCATTTTGTTTAGAGAAAATTGAAGTCGCCTGTTGCTAAAAATAAGAGAGATGAATCAATAGTTAAGTACATTAAATAGAAACATTATATTCAGCTGAATGTGAGAATAACAAAACATAAAAGTATCATTATAATATATTCCACTTCTCTTAATTTGACACTAAGCTTCTTGCTTTCCTTTATACACAGTCAACATCAGCTCACCAGAAGGTTGGTAGTTAAGAAACAAGCTGTTAAATATTAAAACTGTATCTATGTAATTGAATGTTTTTGGTATGGCTGTGTTCTAAAAATATGCTATTAAGATACTGTTCTACGAAGATATTTAATTACTGACATCTAATCATGTTACTGCTGTTTCTTTAACCAAGCAAAAATATGGAGTGCCAGAAACAAAACAGTTTCATTTAAAACAGCAACATTTCATTAATTTCAGTAATAAAACCAAACTCAAATCTCCAAATGAAATCATCCCATTTTTAAAGATAGCACTTCTCAGTTTGGTAATCCTTGTGTAATGCTGAGCTAGATGGCTATACTTAATGTGCTAAAACATTCCCACAAATAATGCATGCAATAAAAGTTAATTATGCTCATTTATTACATCAAAAAAATCTAAACTATGCATTCAGAAAGAGAATTTCATGTTCTACTATAGAGTATTATTGTAGATGCTTGTGCCATAGCATTTTTAATACCATAGAAATTTGGGAAGACATTAAGGATAATAATATAAGAATAATACCTTTCACTGGTATTGTGTGTACACAAATTCACAGACAGTTCCTCATTTTACAGAACAGCCATGCCATGAATTAGGTGAGGAAGATATTGTTATACTTAATGGGAAATTAAGACCTTGGAATATGTGACTTGTACCAGATCGTAAGTTAAGTGGCAAAACTGGATTTATAATCAACAATATTAATTTCATTTTCTGAGAATTAGAAACTAGGTTGGAGGTTAGTGGTTCTATAATAGTGGTTTCTGATATTTAATCTTACACTCCTCTTCAGTTTAAAGGGTATTGTTTAGAGTAATGTAGCAAAAATGAGTAATAAGTTCATTCTCTATGACCAAACACATTGGATGTACTAATTTCACACAAATGCCACAAGTAGATTCATTTTTAATTTTTTTCAAGCACAAAGCCATCTTTGTTCAAGGGTCATATTTTTTTAAAAGTTTTATTTATTTATTGGATTCCTGACTTTTTCACTTCTTCCTTTTATTTCCTCTCACAAATATGTTAATTTCTGAGAATTGGGTAGCTATTTCTCCCTAACATCTTGGAACTCTTTCAGAAGAGGTAAGTAGGGAGTAGAAATAATACATCTTAAATGCTGGAATAATTTTTTTAGGGTCCCAATGTTAAGCATTGACGAGATGACTTAGTTCACACTTACAGGGAAGAAGTTAAGAAATATGAAGATTGATCCTTTTGCAAGAAACTGGATACATTGATGTCTTGCCCAGCTCTCATTGTAATAATCAAAATATATTTGTATTGAATAATCTTTTAAGAGGGTAAAAATATAAATGATGTGCCGTGTATTTATGTCTTACTTGTCTTCCCTACTTCTCAGATATTTTGAGAATTGTGGACAAAATATGTAAAAGTCTTGAATTTGAGTATGTAAAAAATGTGTATCTAGATTATGAGGTATATATATAAACATATATATATATATTTATTTATTTTTGGAACTAGGTCTCACTACGGGCCCCAGGCAGGACTCGAACTGCGATCCCTAGCCCCGGCCACTTCATAGGCTGAAGCTTACAGGCATGAGCCACCGTGCCTGGCGAAACATATATATTTATTTTCACAGTACCAATTTATAATGAAACATTTCTTCAAATGCATTTTATAAAAATAATAGTAATATGTTACCTTTTGACTCATTTAATTAAAACTTATTTTAAAATAAGGGATATTCAAAATACATCAGCTGACCAGATTACACATCTAACTGGTAAAAGGGAATCTTGAGAGTTGAATCTGTGAATTTAGCTTTCAGCATGGCTCATCCAACTTGCCTGCAAAAAAATTGAGTTTCTCCTCAACCAGGCCAATCAGGAGCAAAAATTTTATGTAGTTAGCAAAATAGTAAGTATTTAAGGCTTACAGAGTCATCGTCTCTATTGCAGCTTCTCAACTCTGCTATTGAAGCACCAAAACAACCACAGTCACTGTGTAAACAAATGACACTGCTGTTTTCCAGTAGAATTGTAAGGTAAGTGATTTGGTCAGACTTTTTCCTTCATTAGCCAGTGACAAGCACCTGTTGTACTGCACCCTGGCCCTGATTCTGCCTGGGCCCAGTGGCCATGTGCATGTATGAGTGGACTCGCCTGGGTGTTGAAGAGAGGGGGTGCAAGAGCACAAGAGGAAAGAGCATGACCATCTGTTAGAAAAGCTTGAGAGGATCCAGAGAAAGAGTGTGAAGATTCCTGCCTACCTCCTGGCCTCCTGCTGCCCCTGTACTTCCTTGCTCGCTCAGGCACCAGTTCTGGCCATGCCCTGCCTAATATGTCTGTAACTGCTAAGACCATAAAGAACATGCAGATTGGCCTGCCTGTGCACTACCAAATTATTTACAAAAACAAAGGTGATAATTTGCACATCCCTGATCTAGACCAGTTGAATTTTGTTGTTGTCCAGGATTATGTCAAAATGCTGAATTTGATTGAGTTCTTGCAACCATTCGTTTTGGCATTTACATAAATGCAAACATTTATTTATTATAGCTTCTTGTCAAATAATAGTGTTACTGCTAAATTCCCTACCCTCTTTTTCCTAAACTATTTTCCCCAGGAGAAGTCAAATCAATTTATTAATCAGTTGCTGAGTAATGAAATTTAGGCACTGGAAATAAAACTTAAACAGCTCTAGGTACTTCCTTCTGGGAGACACATGCTTGTTGGAGCAAGTTTCATAAACAGCATATCTCTGGGTGCTTTGTGACATGGATACTGAAAAAGACTGGCACTTCAGAAAAAGGTGTTATAAACAGAATGCCCCCTTCCTAAATGTCTGTGTTCCAGTTCCCAGAACCTAAAAGTTCTGTCACTGAGACAGCAAGAGATTTTGCAGGTGTGACTAATGTAAGAAGCCTGAGAGGGAGATTGCCCTGGATTAGGCTGATGGGACCAGAAAGATATAAGGTAAGAGGGAGGTGGAAAGTCAGTGACAGGGAGGGGGATGTGGAGGAAACAGAGAGCAGAGTTGAGTAAGAAGCTATCAGCAGCTTCTAGAGGATGGAAATAAAATCCCCCTGACCCCCCAGGACTCCAGAGGAATACATTCCTGCTGACACCTCCACTTTTGGGCTTTTGACTTCCAGTCGGTGAGATGAATTAATTTGTATTGTCTTAAGTCCTGAAATTTATGGTAATTTGTTACAACAATAGTGGGAAACTCACTGGGAAAGAGTTCTTTGAGACAAGCTGACTGAGTAGAATGCAGAAAGGATCATGGCAAAGTGCTTCTTGAACTGGGTTTTGAGAGAATGTTGCAGAGAAAGGAGTGTCAGTTCTGGCACTGTGAGTAGTGCCAAAACAGGCTCCGTGGCACAAAAGAGTGTGGTGTGTTTGGGCAGTGTTAAAAGATTAGTTAACTCCCTTGCTAGTTCAATGTCAAGGTTCTGTTTAAACAGGGCTTCAGAGAGAGACTAAAGTAAGATGTGTGTGGGGGAGGGCTGGGGAGTGGGGAAGGTGGTAGGTTTATAAGCCTTGTGGTAAAGCAAAACTTCCTTTCCATTGTGGGCCCTAGAGCTCTCACTGTCACTACTTGATAACGGGGTGCCAATGCAGTACCTCTCTTTACTGTCACTGAACTGTGGCGGCTAGAGATGCTGCTGTGTCCACCATCTTTCCTTCCTGGTGGGCGCTTTAGTTCAACTTGCACTAGCAGAGATGGGAGGAAATGTTGCAAAAGTATATTTTTGTCTTAGCATTAACTTATTGAATTAATTAATTATATGAATATGCTGTCTTAGACCAGAAAACAAACTCTGTGCACCAACCCTAAAGGCATAGAGAGTAAGGCACCAGCTTACCCAGCTGTACTGCTACTCCTTGCCTCAAAGGAGATCATTGTCCCTTAAACAGAAAAGGTGCAAAGGGACAGGTGATTGTAATCAGTTTTATCAATTGATCAGTGCTCATCTATCCCACTGAAATAGGCTACCTGGAGTTTGGGTCATGAGTAGAGAGATTAGTTTGTTTTCAAAGAGCTTTGCTGATCTCACCGGTTATTTCTGTCATAATAAAATGTGCTAAAGTCTAAGCGATCATTTGAGAAATGCCATTACTTTGATTATACTAGTTAAGATGTGAAAGTGGATTTGAACTTTTGCATTTCAAACAGGGATCTGGTCACAGAAAAAAACATTTCAAGTAGGAATAGCTTTGACGTGGGCAAATGCCATCCAAAGAGTAGGGTGAAGAAAAAGTTCATTTTTTATATTGTTTGACTCGGACATATGCTCACTTTTCCCTTGGAAAACTGGAGTTTTGCTCCGTGAGGCTTATTTGGGGGTGCTGTATTTGAGTATATTCTGCTTGAAGGTGAGAAATATGTCTATTGTTCATTGTTGCATCTTCCAAAATGTTAAATGCAGTATCCCACATGCTATGGGTATATAATTCAGTGAATGAATCAATGAAGAAATTAACTAAGAATAGAGGAATGAAATTTCTCTGTTTTGTGCTGGTCAAGTTGGAATGGACAAAAGAATGGAAGACAATAGCATTTTAGCCCGACTGCTTATTGCTACATTTTCTTATCTTTTCCAAATTATCTTGTTAAATTGAATTTCTTTTTTCCACTTGCTTGCTTCCTTGTTATAAGACTAGTACTCTCTTTTCTAGAAACTGGTGAGGTGAAAAAATCCTCAGGTTCACACCAGGTTCATAAGGCTTTAAACAGGAATTCAATCTGAGTCTAGCAAACTATTGAAATTCTGATCTCTTTCCCCTTCCGTGTCTGCTGTAAGGAAGGATATCATATTGCTGAACTTGTAATAAGATTCAGTCATTCTGATAAATATAAATTATTTATCACTTACTTCCCATTTTATGGCCTTGATGGTATTTAGAATTATATTACCCAGCATCATAATGCTCCACTTTTCACTTCTCACAGTATCAAGCCCCTCTGCTAAAGGGACAAGTTGGCAAAAGCAGCATAAGAATGACAGGTTTTTGAACAGATAGATGAAGTGGTTGTATAATTTAATCCCAACCACTTCCCGCATAGAAGCCTTTATGAAGGAGAGCAGCACATTAGCTATTTTTCCCCTTCAAGGATATAAGCAAAAGTACATTACTCTTCTATGATTAAGGTATTGGTTTGATTGGTTGGCAAGAATGTAGCACCCTTCACCACCAAGAGTGGATCATTGCATGAGCTATGTGGGTTGTTAGTCTCCCATAACAGCTTGATGAGGAACCCTTAGGTAGTTCAAATCAGAGGTTGTCTGGGAAGAGGTCCCTTGGCAGATAGCTGAGCATCTAATTCCAGGGAGAGAAATGAGTGCAGTAGGAAACTAGAGATGAATGAATAGTGGCTAGCTGAGGTTATTAACTCAAACATCCTCACAGTTGACCTCCAGAGCCTGACAGCTCTATTCCTGGACGTGAACAGAAACAAGTGAAATCCAGGAACATAGAGAGAAAATAGGAGGGGTTAATGTAAAATTCTCAGTCATCACTGCCAACAATACTGTGAGCAATGAAGAGAACATCCGCCTTAGAAAGCACAAAGGTAAAGCATTGTGAATTGAAATTTGGCAAGATGTTCCAGTTCCTTCTCAAGCCAGGCAAACATAGGCAGCATTCAAGAGGATCATTTAGTCAAAGATAGGAAACAGCAGGTGTGAGAGTAAGTCAACTGAATATGTGGTTCAGGTAGACAGTATGACCTTGGGATCATCAGTGATATGAACACTAGAAAGGAGGTTTTGGTCAAAAGACAAGAAAAATCAAATAGTATGCCAAAGAGAACTTTTTTTAGTGATGGGTGTGATATCTGGTTAGGTGTTGACATTGTGCAAAGAAATCAGTATTAGTAGAATTAGGTAGTCATTTGGGAATGTTTAAAAATGGAGTGGGGCCAGAAAGTGTGCCCTCTTTAAATGAATACACTGCAATGTCTTGGAGAAATCAGTGAAATATTAACATGGGGTAGATTTTATTGATGAGCCATCTTTGGGAAGAGTTTCAGCAAAGTATTCAAATAAGCCCTTGACAGTTATATTTCCTCTTCACTTCCACACATTCTCTTTCACTTGGATGTGGCAATGTGAGATGGATGGACATAGTCTGTGGCGCAAGTGAGGAAAGTAAGGTTTATTAAGTTTGAACAGCCTTCAGGGATCACAAACCAAATATGGTAGAATTGGGACGCAAATCCAGATCTGGCTTACTCTAAAGGTTGTACATGTCTCCACCCCCCTACCCCGTCCTCAGGTAACAATGGATACCTTCAGCTGAAACACACCCATAGCTTCTAGCTGCTCTGGGTTTCAGTGGCATCTACTTTTAGATTGTCCCTACACACCCTGACTTGAATACAAGGAAGTAATGAAGCCATTTGAAGTCAGAAAGGACATTTAGTTGACTTAGAAGGAAGAAATGTCTATAAAGAGGTATATATGGGTGTTTTCTGCCTGTCTCACTCATAAAATTCCTGAAGCTTCACTAAATTCACTAATGATTTAAAGAATACTTTTATTTTGCATTTTGTTTTCCTCAAATAACGATTAGAATTAAAATACATAAAGTCTTGTCCAAAACATTGTTAGTGGACTGGAGAAATAACTCATTATTTTTAGAAACTCTTATATGTCAAGCATGTAACTCTCACAAAAGGTCTATGGGATAGCCACACAAATCTCATTGCCTTAATCCTTGAGGAAACTGAGACTCAGTTAAAGAAAACAGGTTAAATCTATTGTCACAGTGAGGAAGATGCTATTTATTTTAAATGACAGTGGTTTAAAAGAAAAAAAATTCCTATAAATTGCCACACCTAAGTCCCATTTATTTAGCACAAATTAACACAAGATAGTGGTTTCCACAGAAGAAAAAATAAGTCTTTTTCACAGATATGAAGTATGATTTATCCTATATGGTGTGGTGTCGCTGAAATTCTTTAATTGCTGTCTATTTAAGGGATGAGTTAAAAAGTTGGAAAGACCTATTAACACCCAGTACAAAATGTGACAGAAAAGTAAGAGAATGGACAATTCCAATGTCTAATTGTGAAATCATTCTATGTTTGGGTTCAGTGTGATTCTTAGCCAGCTCATTAAAGTAATATAAGGGCCCCTCTCCACCCAGAACTGATTGCACACAGTCCCCAGAGAAACAGTCTGACTGCTTTCCTACCTCTTCCCTCATAGATATCAGCCTCTGACCCTCCTAGGGTGGGAACTTTCAGGAGGACTTAGAAAATATTATCTCCCTTGAATATCTACAGAGAAAACCATCCCTCAATTGCTTTGCACTGCAGTAGTTGTAATACATGCTTTGAAGGTCTTTGAATGCAGAGTAATAAAGAAATATGTGCCTTAGAATCACTAATAATTAAGAATGCATACATTAATTTCCACCTGGAAGAATTTTATCCTAGCTTTGTGCAGTGTGAACATGCCAGTTTCATACCAGAGTAGGAAACTAGATTCTGGATCTTTAGCCAACAGGGCATTTGAGTCACACTATAGAGATTTTACAACATAGGTATATGTTTCCTGTTACAATTCTCCTCACACCTATATCTTAATTATTAATTGCTTTTAGGGATGTCTCAAACAAAACTCTCAAGTCTATTTTGGTCCAGTAGAACAGAAAAAAAATGTTTCAATGAGCTTTAGTTCATCTGCAACTGGTTTTGGGTTTACAGAGGTATCATAAAACCTGTTTATGATGATAGGGTTTCAGTCAAGGGGCACATTACTTCCCCAACATTTTCACAGGATTGTTTCCTGTGTTTCTCTTGTAATTTATCACCAGCAAAGGAGTTTACAATCCAGTTATATTTGGGCAAGGATCCCTCAATATCCTTTCCTGGGGGCTGAGCAGGTCTTATTCACAGAGTGCTGACCCAGACCACCTGAGTAGAGGCAGCTGGGACACATCAGAAGTTGGCATAGTTTCCCCACTCGGTTTCTAACCATATGCCTCATTCCACATTCTGGCACGGACCCTACATGCGTGTGTGTAGGAATAGCCTCATTGGCGGGAGGCAGTCCTGAGATAATCAGATACACTCCATCCAACGGCGCCCTGGGCTTTACCTTACCTTCTGTAGGGTGAGAGCCTCTGATTATTGCCATGGTGATCAATTTGTCCCCTGGGAACCAGCCAGAGACCATCAAACTGATTCTATGCAGGCCATTAGGTAATGCTGAGAATCTTGGAGAGAATTGCATTTTGTATGAAAGGAATCCCTGTGGACGAACAGTGCGAGGTTTAATTGGACTAGATAGTTAATACTGGCTGAGAGGGGAGAAAGGTCCTGGGGAAATAGTCAGGGAACTGAACTGACTGATGGGTTAGTCATACGCTGCTCCATTGTTCTTCTCCTCCCCATTTAGATATTTAACAAGGAGGAGGTGGATCTCAGTATTTTAGAGCCAAAAACTATAGGCTATTTGCAAGTAATGGATTTGCAGATAACAAATAGTCAGGGCATTTTTAGAGTACAGCGTTTATTTAGGTCTTCATTGACAGGACACCTGAAAAGTAATTGTTGCTTCTTAGAGACCAATTACTAGACATCAGCTCAGCTGGAGAGCACATTCCCTCCCTCCTTAGCTCTTTGATGCTACTAGAGAAAACTAACCATGCAAGAACTCCACTCTGAACTTTAGAAACTTTACCCCGTCTCTGTAGACGTTACCTAATCAGCCTTCTTCTGCTACCAGAAAATTCATTGTAGGCATTCATAGTTCTGTATGAGTTTTTCCTCTAATCTCTAGTCATTCCAGGTTGATGCTTAAGCGAGTCTTAATGAGTACTTGCCAACAAGTACTTGATTGATTAATTTCTCTGCATTAAGTACCTGTTGTTTTATGCTATATCTATAGACGCTGAAGTAAATTAAGTCACCAGTGAGTTGGTCTGAGTGATCCTGAGTGATCCTATAGCTAATTAGAAAAGAGAGATGATTAATACTAAAGTCATTGACTAACTCCTATGTATGTCCAAATGCTTTGTTTCCACTGGGATTTCCAGTCCAAAATAAATTAAGATTGCCTGCAAAAAGGAAGAGGATCATATTCCAGACTATTCAAATCCACAGCGCCGAAGTCCTGCCCCTTGTCATATGGGTTTTTCACACATTAGTCTTCCTAATATCTTCCTATACCTTAGTCCTAATATCTTCCTATACCTTAGTCCACTTACCTCTATTATTCAAGCACTTACTTGGCTGACTCCCACCTTGTCTAGAACCCTCCTCTCCCCCAGAACATGCAGCTCTTTTTCACATTACCAGAAATGCTCTTATATTTCTTCCTTCTGCATACCTCCCAGAGATGAGAGCAGAACTCACCTCCCCCCTCACAGTAAGTATGTTAAGCTCAGTGGATGTTTTCCTTGATGCCATCTTGATTATGTATGTCTTAATTTAGGTTGCCAAGATGCATTCATTTGAATAACTACTTAGAGACATATTTTGGATCATGTCTGATTATTTTTTCCTATTTTATATTTCTGTGCATGATAATCTTTGTCAACCTTACAAAACAACTAGCAAAATATTGTGCACTTATTGTATACCAAAGAGATGTGCCAGGTAAAAACTAAGATTGTGAAACTTAATTGCAAAAACACTAAATCAGACTCACCTGTCATGTACAATTCACATTTACTAGATGCTTGTGGAAAATGATGGTGATGGTTTATGACATTTGGTTAACAAATCACACCTGCTCAACTGTGATTGAACATTACCTAATTTTAGTTGATGGTCTCAAAATTCTTTGACTTGTAGATTCTGTTCCTTATTACTTATTCTTTATTATCTATAAGCATCTCTCATTTTGTTTAATATCTGAGATTTTACTTTCTTCTAGAGGCTCAACCTTCTTGAGTTTTCTCTTTACAGTGTCTGTTGTTTCTTTTCCTTTGTAAGACCTAATTTCTGTTTCATATTCATTTTCTCAGCTTTAATACTTCCTGCAAAATGCCTTTGACATTGCTAAGAAACATCCTTCCATTGCTTCTCAATATTCAGGTTGCCATAGCAGTGTCTCTTGGTGCAGACACTATAAGAAGGAGAGGAAAAAACAAATTTTTCACTCATTAATCACTTTTTCAGTCTCCAAGTCAACTGAGTCCATAGTAGAGGTTAATCATGAACCACAGGTCCATCCATACAGGACAGTGCTCAGGGATAAGAAACCAATGAGTCATCTCCGAATCAAGAACTTCTGTAGATAGTTGTTTACTTATCAAGTAAAGGTCAACCATTTGGCTTGGGTTAAACCATTGGTTGAGTGAAATTGCAGAAAGTAATGTAGAGGTCAAGAAATAGATTAGCAATGTAGTGAAAATTAGTCTGCAATGGCCCTGGACCTTTGCTCTCCTCAGTAACATACCTTTCTATTTCTTTGTCAGAGGGTTCTTTGAAGTAATGATAGTTTTACATTGCCCTAAAGCTTCACTTCTAAAAACAAATTAAGTCATATTTAAGTTTGTTTTCTACCTTATGAGACTCTCTACTTTGTGAAAATTTAATCATTTTTTAAAGTTAATTCCATTAATCTTCCAAGTCTACCTTGATCTTCTCAGGAGATACGAACCATTGTTATAAGTACTCTGAGGAGAAATATATTTATATTTTTGTTTAAATTTCTGGTTACATGCTATTGAAATATGTTTTAATGTTAGCAAAGAGTTCATTTTTAAAAGCAACTCTCACAGGCTTAAACACTTTGAATAAAAAATTTCAAAAAGAGTAATTTGAATGGGTAAAGAGGTAGAAGTGGAATCCTTGGAGGGCAGCTGTTTAGTAAAAAATCAGATGCAAGGTATGTCCAGCTAGTGAAAAAGGGAAACATGAGAATTAATTCAGGTTAATTCTCTTAACTCATGTTAATTCTCTCTTAACTCGCTTACTAGCTGTGTAACCTCGGACAGGTTAACTACTCTGTTTTCCTTCTCACTTAATGAAATGGAGGTGATGATGATACTTCATAAGGTAGTTCTGAGAAATAAAATGAGTAGAGCACCCTATTTGGCATATAGCATGTATGTGCTAAATATTTCACTTGGGATGGTTATTATTCACATTATGCTTTTATTTATGTTTTAAAGCTACAGTAAAATTTCTTCATTGTTCAGAATGCTCATTGGGAGTTGGGATATGACTCAAGATCTTCCCAAATATAGAAGTTGTACATGGTGAATAATATTTCAATTCTGAGTTATGCAGGAAAAATCATTTTTATTTACCCTAAGTGAAATTTAACTTAAGCAGTGTCTTGATTAGCTTTAAGTAAGAGAAATTTTAAAGTAAATCAGAAACATATGTTTCCCCCAAGTCTGGAAACATAGCCAGGGTAAATATAAGCAGAAATTGATAAAAGATGTTCAATCCCCCACTTTGAGAGTGGGGGATTGGAAGAGTAGAAACGTTTAACTTTCCCTCCCATCTCCTGCCTTATGTTTCTTCCCTCACCCCAACCAGCCCTACACAGCTGTAGTAGTTGCTCTATGTGTACTCAGGGAGGCTGGGAATATGGTACTGAGTGCTGTAGCATTTAGAAGGGATGAGGCACCATTGCTTTACCGACAGTCAATCACTAGGAATACTGAGGTCCCTGGAAGGAACAGATTTATCGGGAATGAACCTGGGGATGTGAGGATCAGTGTCTCAACTGGAAGAAAAGATGGAAACCAACAAAAAAATGTAGGAAGGGCTGAGAAGCAGTATGAAAGGAATGACCCCAGTTACTTAGGAGAAATACCTGCCCTTCCCCCACTAAGTTCCTCCAGTTCTCCTGTAGCCCCCTCCCAGGAAGGGGAGTGCTTAAATCTCAGCCAGAGCATAGCCTATTCAGTTGTTCAGTGAATGACCCCGGGGTGGCCAGTTATTAGCTTCAGATATGGGGAGAATCATTCCTCTATCTCCTACATAATCACTGGGCTCCCAGGATTGTTTATGCCTACCATGGGGAGCTGGAGAAGCCACCCTTTTTGACCTCCAGCCCAGAGGTATGCACAGACTAAATAGAAGGAGGCTGCCACTTGCCACAGTGAATACAGCCTGCCAACTAGGTTCCTTGCAGCCACCATGATGAGTCAGAGAAGAGCAGACTTAGATGGTGTGATTTCTGGTGCTTGTTTCTATGCAAGCTGGGAAAGGACAGAACTTCAGATATAGTGCTCCTAGCCTTATCAGCAGGGGACTTCTAGACCATGGACTTGGGTAGGGGGGGTCCTGAGTTCCCACTCCTAATTCCCATGTGGTGTGACCTATGGACCTGCACCCACAATATGTAGTCAGAAACTATAGGTAAACATAGAGAACACAACCTGAAAATAAAGTGCATCCTGGTTGCTGATAACCAGTGTGGAAAGTCAGGAGTGGTACCCACTTCCCCCCAATATGTTCTCTTGGTCTCCCCCCAGTCTCCCAACTTAACTACTGCTAAAGATTTACAGAACTTTTGGGGAGAAGATCTAAATCAATAAAATGATCAGAGAAAAATATGACACATAGATATTTCAGATTAGAGGCTATGATACCGCGAGGTAGGAACAATTCTCTAGAACCCAACCACAAAGATTAGGAATATCTGCCTATCAGACAGAGTTTGGAATTGCCATAAAAATGCAATTCACAAAAATGAAAGAAACTGCAAGAAAAAAAGTGGATGTCATGAAAAAATGCAGTTAATAAAAAGTAATTAAAATTGAATATTTAAACAAAAATAAGGGTGTTATAGAATTCAAAAAGATTAATAGAAGAGAAAAAAATTTTTCATAAAAGTACAGAAGTAGGATAAACCAAATGGAGAGTGAAATTAGTGACCTTGAAAAACATAATGCACAAAGGACTTAGGCGGAAGAAGAAAGAGAACTACAAAAAGGAAAAATAAAACACTTCAAGACCTATTTAACTGAATCATATACAGTGTTGTAAACCAAACGAGAGAGAGATAGACAGAAAGACAGAGAGAGACCCATAAAGGATATTTTCATTTGAATCTTGGCACTATTTAATGTAATTTACTATGTGTGCTTAATATAGGGATTGGAAATTTAAAGCGATCTTACTTTAGCTTTGTTGAGATAATTAAAGATCAGTGTCACAAGCTGGGTATTTTTGCCCACTTGATGATAAATTTCTAAAATTTCAGATGAAGAATCTAAAATTTCATATGAAAATTTCATATGAAGAATAAATAGCTTCTGGGCAATAGCTTTGAAAAATATATTGAAGGATTAAAATTTTTCACTTTTTCTGAAAATTTTTCAATGAGAGATTTTTTTTTTTTGAATTACAGAAAAAAGCACTCCATTCAGAATTCAACCTTCAGGGTTTGGTTGAAATGTAATTTTTAAATTGGGATGGGGGGCCTGGGAGTTACTTCCTATAATTACTACACCTATAATCACTACAATTGCAATATACTTCTGTACCATATACCTGTAACATGCATTTATTTTAGAGCAAATTATTTTATGAAATTCAGTAACAGTTTCTTAGGGTGGATTGCAGTGCTTTCAAACATGTTCCTAAAAGCCAATTTGGCCAAAAATGTTTTTCTAAATGTACTGATGTATGATTACAAATAAAACCTGTATATATTTAAGTTGTATGATGTGATTTTTAAGGTGCACAACTTAATGAATTGATTGTGAATATTATTACAGTTGAATTATGTATCTATATCATCTCACATAATTAGTGTTCTTGTATATAAGAGAAAGGGAGTTAGTGACATTGGTGAAAACACTTCAGATCCACTTTAAAACAAACTGCTTTTGAATTTAAATGCTATAGACAAGACCTTTCTGAGCCTCTTACAGACCAACATTCCTATTGTGTGATCCTTCACGCTGTTCTCATATTTATCACAATCTCACACAAGTTGTGAATTTATTGAAACATCTCAGCAGTGATGATGGGGGCAGTATACTCTTGTTTAAAGGCTAATTCTGAAATTTAGGGGGCTCTATGGATTCCATCTTAAACTTCAATTTCTTAGTAGAAACTACATCTGATTTTCAGCTTTCCTTTTTCTAATCTGTTGTTCTAGAGATACTAAAAAAGTAGTGTGATGATCTTCACAATAGTTACAAATGTTGACACAGGAACATTTTGTGCCTTTAGTTCAAACCACTCTTAAATGTACATATATGTAACTCTGTTTATAAAACATACATATATGTAACTCTGTTTTGTACATATATGTAACTCTTTTGATAGCCATTCTTTACAGTGACAAGCCACTGGACACTGAATCATTGAATTAAAAAATGTTTTGTCTTTATAAGTTTATTTAGTGTGATAATAAATGAACATTTAAATAGCTACTATTTTAATTGATGAAATTTAAAATATTGTTATATGTTACAATAATTTGTATTTTAAAAATTAATGATAGTTTTCTAGATGAAAGAAAATATTTTTACAAGTATATGAAATTTGTTTTTACATTTACATTAATTTTTATTTTACATGAAAATGTAAATTTTTCATTTTAAATTTCAAATTTAAATTTAAAAAAATTAAAATTTAAATTTTTTCACTTAAAATTAATATCTTAAAAGTTATTTAGATAATGAGTGATAATTGAACAAAAATATATACATGTCTTCATTACAAAACATTGCTATTTTTGTGAAAAGGAACATAAGAAAAATTTATAGAACTTATAATTTATGAATTATGTCTTACTGATGCATAAACAAAACATCTTAAAATATACAAAAATAATTAAATTGAATCTGTTACTAATCTGCCATGTTACTAATTTTAGTTATACAAAAGCTCTAGCTTTACATCTATTTTTCCTATCTTGTTTTTAGGAAGGTGTGTCTGTAAAGGTAGGAGAACATAATTTATTTCATAATTTCCAGCCTGATGTTTACATGTAACTATCTTCTGCATTTGTTAACTTAGCCTATCATCCCACACATGTTATAGGGGTGGTACTAGTCTGAAGCAAATGAAGCATCCACAGGGAAACGATTACTTTCATTCCTCTCCTGAGTTCTAGAGATGGCTTTATCAAAATGTCTGTTATGGCCACATGATAGAGATTTGCTTCCTCTCCCCTGACCTTATAGATGCTGACCATGTATCTTTCTCTGCCAATTACTTGTGATCCTATATTCAGGTCCCTGATCTCAGAGGTTCCTATCATTGCTTTCTCCCAGCCTTTGTCTATAGTAACACATCCTTTGCTAGAACTGGGTCAGATCCTGAACTGGAGAACAAAAGGGAATTGCAGGATGGAATTAGTAATACCTACTCTTTGAAAAAAAAGGTAAAAATGATGTCTTATTGTGGGAAAATGAGAAACATTTAAAAATGTCATTTTTGCTTAAAATCGTGCTTACACTTTGTGTCACTTTGGGATTGAACATATTTATGTACTATTCCTATTACAAGAACATTATGTACCTACTTACTGTGGTATTTAAATGAAAAAGGAAGCCTTGTAGATGCGTAACTGTCTTTTCATGTGAGGTATGTATCATACTGTTACTACGTGAATTCAAGACAAAAATACATTCAAGTGTATTCTTTACAGCATTTATAATTTCAGTTCTATTTTTCCCTTTTAAGTACTTTAAAAGTAAAAAACACAGAGCTTTTTTGTACTACCAAAAAAGTACATCTGTGAAAATGTGGCCCCTGTGCTGATGTTGGAGGGTGCTAAGTTTTACCCTCCTTACTCTTATCTGTCAGGCAAAAGAACTAAGAGCCATAAGTGCAGGTCCTGTGACTTGCCACTAGGGAAAAATCTGGGACTTACTCTGCACAACAATGAAGAGCAAATGTCCTTCTCACCTTTTTTGTTTCTCTTTCTGTGAAGACTCAGAATAATGAAGGGAGCAGTTGAATGACTCTGGGAAGTGAGATGACCCCTTTACTTACTCCTCAACTCCACTCTATCCCCCCCCAAATAGACAAAACATGGCTGAGAAAAATTGACCCCTAAGCCCTTAACTGCTGCCTTCCTGGGGAAATATGTCAGGATGACCTGATGACTCTCATCCTAATCTCAGCAACACTTGAGTACTTGACATTGTTACTTTCTCTTGTCTCTTGTGATCCTCAGAGCTGCTTAGCAAGAATCTTCAGGGATAAACTTCTTAACTCCCAGAAAGAAAGGAACCCACTTGCCTTTCCAGATGTCCCAGTGGAAATAATTTCATTTTCTAAAAGTCAACTGAAGTGCCTTTTGTCTGTGATGTTTTCTTGCTTAGACTCCCAGAAAATATGCATTCTAAATTTTCAGTGTCTTTTTACATTTTTACATTAGTGGCACTTCAGTATTTTTAAAAGTATAATTGTGGGTTGGCTCTCATCAAGTTAAGTGTTCATGTTATAAATTGTGTCAATCTCAACAGACAGATAGCTTCATGTCAGAGTCCAAACACGGCTCATCAGGTTCACCATTGTAGTTTTTAAAAATTAAAGTTCCGGAGCCTGCTGTTGATCTACCAAATGAAAACCTGGGGACAATGGGAAGGATTTGGTGAATTGAAAAGTTATGCCACAATATTCTACTTACCTCTTCACATCAGTGCTCCAGTCTAATTCAACAAGCTGACCTGCATTAGGACATTACCAAGGACATTACCAAGCCCTCTTCTCTCTTGCCTCTGGCTTCCAATGTGTTCAGCAGAGGGTAGGGTGGCGAGGAGATTGAGTCTTTTTATAGCCTCCCTCCCTAAAGGATTTTTTCAGCTGTGTCCTCCTTTCTTGATATCTTCCTATTAAGGAAAATATTTCTAAAGGAATCTTGTTTGTTCTGAAAACTGTCCCCTTCCTTATGGGATTGGTCTTTAGGTGGTCACCCTCTCATTATGGTTCTTTTCTATTGCTTTCTTGCACTCTGGTCCATATCCTTAAAATAATCCTCTCAATAAAATTAAAGTCCTTTATTAAATACTCTTCAAATTAACCTAGTATATGCTGTCTCTCTCTTCTTTCCTCTTTTTTTATTTTTTGTTGTTGAAATCTGGATATGGAATTTAAAACAATCATCTATAATTTGCAGAATCTCTTTGTTCCTGGAGATAGCCCATTAATGTATATCTTAAGAATTGCATTGATTTATTTCAGAATGTATACACATTCTGTATGTGCACATAGCTAATAATTTAAATTTTATTGAAATAAAATTGATTGCACCCATCTTAAGTGTATACCTTGATAAGTTTTGAAAAAGTATAGTCTGTGTTCTCCCTACCTCCAGCCCCTGGAAAAAATGGAATGCTTTCTGTCATTACGTATTAGATTTGCCTTTAAAGAATTTGAACTAAATGGAAATATAAAGCATGTGCTCTCTGTGTCTTTTTTCCGTACTTGTCAAGGACTTTTTGAAGCACATCCACATTGTCATATCTATCACTGATCTGTTCTTTTGTATTGCTCAGCAGTATTCCATTGCACCCATATACCACAATTTATTTTCCTAGTCTGCTATTAATGTACATTTGCATTCTTTCCCATGCCTGGACATTATGAATAAAACTAATTGAACATTAATGAATCATTTTTGTTTATATATTTTTCATTTCTCTTAAGTATATATTTAAGAATTAAATTGCTGGGTAGTGAAGGAGGTATATAGTTAGTATTATTAAGTGATATCTTTAGAATATGACCTTGTAATACACAATTGATACACTTATCTACCTATTTAAGTCTTGTTAACTTTTTCCCATTAACAGTTTATTGTCTTCAATGTAGAAATTTTCATACCTTTTCTTAGGTTAAATTCCAAATTATTTTATTGATGCATTGTAAGTTGTATGATTTTTCAAAAATCCACTTTTTATTTGGATCTGTAGAAACACAGTTGGTTTTTACACATTGATCTTGGAATCAAAAAGTTTGCTAAAATTACTTACTGATTATTATCATTCATTTTCTTTTGTCTTTTCTATGTCTGAAAAATCATGTATGGTACATTTTTTTTCTTGTTTTCTAATTGTTATACCTTTTTTCTTGCCTTTTAATTCTAGCTAGGCTTTCGTGGTTTTTAATAGAATTGCTAATAAACCTCTTGCATTTTTCTCAATCTGAAGAAAGCTTTGAATATTTCACAATTAAACAGTACTTGCTGGAGACATTCTTTCTCATATAAGAGAAGTCCCTCTATTTTCTTCTTGTTAAGTATTTCTTTGTTATCATGAATGAATATGAATTTTCACAAATGCCTTTTTGGAACTTATTTAGATGACTATTTCTCAATCACTTTTTATAGACTTGTTATCTGAAGACTCATTAATATTTTAAGAACCTACTTTTCTGTCTACCATCACTTGAATAATTTAATTTGATGCTTTTTAATGTTTACTTGCATTATTTCCCCCAAATCTCGAGAAAACTCTTTTGTCATTATACTGAGTTTAAACAAAAGTGTATCTATTCATTTACTATCATTTTCATAAGATAGTAAAAATCAGTTTTACTTCTACACTTGATCATAACCAAAAGGCCAAGAAGCGATAAAAATCAGTCTTACTTTTCATTTTGGGGGGAATGGTGCCCCCCAAACATATACTTTCAGCCTATTACAATGATTTATTATTTTATTTTCTGTGAACCAACAAATCAATATGTAAGTAGAGTAAATAAGGTTAACAAAATAAGTGTGAACTCTATGTGACCTAAATTAGGGAGATAATAATTGATCAAGAAATATCTTTAGAAAACATCTCTCTACTCCAAATTTGGAGTTCTTTATGATTCGAGGATCAATCTGATGCTTTTGTCAGAGCTCATATTCCCTGGCTAACAGACTCTGAGTTGAAGGTAAGCTTGCAGGAGGTTTTTTAAGAGTAATACCTGTGAGATGTGGAAAGACAGTGAAAGAAATTGGTCAACGGATCAAATTGGCCAGTGGATATGTTCAGTGGCAATGAAGTTACAACAAAGAAATGAGAATTCCATGGGACTCCGAGAGCTAAGATGCTCTTCAGGGTTCCTCTTACCATGAGGCAAGAGGCCATGGTTATACTTTTTCCTAGGTTGTCCATGGATGTATGCTGTCTCTGTAAAGTACGTGACCTGTCTTAGTGTGGCTCCTGGTGAGGGACTAAGCCAAGAACTCAGTCATTAACATTTCTCTTAACCAGAGAAAAAGGCTTTTAATCCTGAAGGGGAAATCAGGGCGCACCCCACTGCATCCACTAAACTTCTAGATTTAAGAAAATATGATGCTAAACCAAATAATTCAACTTGGATCAATTTATTCCTCTTGATACTATGTTAAGTTTGTTTATATGGGGCCTGATTACAATTTCAACTCTGCTGTTGTGGAAAAAATAGAATCTGGAGGAAGAAGACTGTTTTTAGGTTTTAGTTCTGCCATTTTACAGCTCTTTGTATATTGGTGAACAGGGTTACTTAGCATAACTCCATCTCCACTTCCTATTTAGCAAGTAGTGTACTTTAAAGATTAATGGCATAAGAGATTAGTCTCCATGCTGTTGCCTTTTATGTTTCCTTTATTGTTATTTTCCTTAAGAACTTCCTATAGTTACTTGCAGATTATTTACTTTAGCTATTTACAAACCAAATCCCATGGAGTGATTTTTAAAAATATTTGATTGCACTATTTTAGAAGAAGGGTGAGACGATTGAATTTGAGGACCCCTGAATAAATTGGTCTTCCAGAGTCCCAACTTTCCCTGGGCTAGAAGCTAAAAAAGATAATGACCATTTCATTAGAAAACCTATTAGAACTCTATAAAAAGCTCTGCTTTTATAACTAGCATTACATTTTATATTAAAGGAAAAGTATCCCTATATATTAGAAGACCAAATAGATCCTGAAAGTTGATATTATTACTGTTCACTGATGGCTCTTTCAAGCCAAATGTTAATATAAACGAAGAGAAAAATAAAATAATATGAGATAGTGAATTACCGATTTTCAAAAACGGTTGAGATTTCCCTGCTGATGATTGCATCATATATCTTTAGAGTCATTGCCTTCTTGTCTTATGGATGCAGTGATCACTATTTTTCATAGAACATGCATGGTCCTCTTTCTCTTTGGTGTTACATTATCAGTTTACAGGTAATGGGGGTTAAATTTTGATTTCTTCTGAACTACGTTGGACATTTTTTCTTGTGACAGATTGTTAATGAAAACACTGAATGTTTTCATTCAGTGTAGCCCAAAGACTACAGTTGGACTTAGAGGGTAGAATGGAGTAGGGAAACCTCCCTGGAATGAAAATAACCCTTTTTGTTCATGTGAGGGTAGGATATATTTTATTCCTTAAAACTAACTTGTATTTTCTCTTTTCTCCCTGTCCCTGAAATGACATTATATGATTTCCTCTTTTATGCAAGTTATTTAAAAGCTAAATTCATTCAAAATCAATTTATGTTAAGTAAACACCTTGTAATAAATAACACACTTTCAAAGTACATGTTTCTTGGATTGATCTAACATCATCCAATAAGATCTGTCAATATCATTTTATGTTAACTCTGTCATGTTTAAATGTTTTTATAGGGTAATGGGGTAGTTTGTAATTTTGCTATACCTGGCTATTTCTCATATATATGGCATATAATGGATAAATAAGATGTCTGCAAAGGTATTTGTATTGAATGTTCACTGAGGGTTTCCTTTCTTACTGCCCTCACACACAGAAGCTACCTTGGGAGATGAATGTGCCAGGATAAGTTATCTGGGGCTCATAAAATCTTTTTCAGAAGATTGAAATAAAGTCAGTGCTTGCAGAAGACAAATCAATTGTGACATTTCTGAATAGAGTGCGATGCATTTAATTAGCACAAGACATACTAGCAAAGCTGAATTACCCAATAAATCACTGGATGCTGGAACCCATACAGAGTTGGGAATCAGCTGTCTTGTGAGATGTACAGCAAGTGATAATAGGGAGATCTGGCCATTTGTATTGTCACTGTGCCTATTTTCTCCTATTTTTTTCTATTTTGACATTTGCACAAGGAGCCCCTATAATTATTCTAAACTCTCAGGGAACTGTGTCCCCACCTATTCTGAAAATATTTTACAAATATTTGCTTTTGCAAAGGACATTCCTACTGTTGATACGATATGGCAGATGTGGATATAAGGTCCTCTGTGGAGGGGGAGTAGTACAGATAAAAAATTTCAGCAGAGACGTTTTGAAAAAGCAACTAACAGGGTCATTTGATTGCAGTTCATTGACAATATTGAAGGTGTTACTTGAGTCATTTTTAAGTCTCACCAACATTGCTACCAGTTTAGGGAGAAAAATGGCTCACTTTAATGCTTGACACCTTTCATTTAAAATTTCTTTAACCTATAACTTAGATGCAGCTTCAGTTTGTCTTTGAAATGCTACCATTAAATGCTGAAACCCAATGTTTTGGCTACTGATAATCTGGGGGGAAATAAAGTGATTCTAAGTGTGCCTCGCTGTCTCAGAAGACAAGGCAGAACATTTCCTCCATTTTAGGGTTACTTTATACATTGGTTGTTCTACTAATAAATCTTTAATTGAGCATCCTTTTAAGATACAGCATTAAGGAAGTTCAGCAAATAATGTGAAAAATACTCCGTCCCCACCCCTCTAATATATTAACTGGTGACATTCCAACTTCTTCAATGACAGATAGGAGTGATGATGCTATTGACAATGAAAATATTAGTGGCACAATGTAAAGAAATGAACAGGTATTTATTTTTTTAAACAACCAGATCTGCAAAGTTTAGATTTTCCTGTAGAATAGCTTTAGAAATAACAGTAGCACCCTTCTGTAGCACTCTTCTGAAGGTGAGGAAGTCTGACATATGCCCCTCCTTCTAATCCCAGTACAAAGAAGGGAGAGGGAATTTCAGAATCACCAAGAAATATTCTACTCCTTCCCTCCAACCAGACTCTGTAAAATGTGTATGGGAAAGAGTTCTCCTTACTCCAAAAAAATCCAAGGTGAGGGTGTGGAGAAGTTTGGGTCACCAATTTGAGCAGGTAGGGGGTTTGCTCTACATCATCAATAATTTCCTGCAACTAGTTAGGTATCAATAATTAAACTCAATTCTGGCACGACCCAGAGATAGTATCATATTCCATAGATTAACGAGTCAGTCATTAATAGTAAGAGAAGTACTATGAAAAAAAGATGCTTCCACCATTACTCTTCTGCTCAAGAAACTCCAGGACTGTTGAGAACTGTGAACCAAAACCCACGGGAGGACAAATATGTATTTATCAGTATCACAATATCACACAATTCCGCAGTATCAGAGGTAAGAATAAATTAAAAGCCAACAACATCCAACAGTATCTGTGTATACATAGTCAGATCCATTAGTACATCAGATCCATTGTTTCTTCTTTGTTCTCCTCAACTATTTGGGCAAGATGGTTTCCCAGATCCAGAGGGGCTGATTTGTGATTTGGTTAGGGCTGCCATGCCAGTTCTATCTGACTGGCCTGTGACTGAGGAAAGGGACTATTTTGTAATCTGATCTGTAGAACGTTGGGGAAGTCTGTTAGGCAGGATCTGGGACAGTTTATTTGTTCTTATGTAGAGCTGTTGAAAGAGAAATATCCTTTATGTGTCTCTTAGTATGTCTTAATGAGGAACACTAGAGCTGATATAACAAGTTTTTAAGCAATGAGTTAATGACCTGAGGACTAAACTAACATTTTATGGGTGGGAGGCTTAAGAGGGTAACAAAACATTCTGCTGAAACCAAGAAAGTCCTGTGTAAACAGGATAAGTTGGTTATGCTGGAAAAGAAAAAGTTGGGTCATTGACATTTTCTTTAAAATGCTGAGTTAACCAACTCTGCAAAAAAAACTTATCACTGGACTTTAATCATTCTGAGTTGCCTTTTGTTTCAGGCAACTGTAGGTGTCCTAAAGGAATTTTATTTTAAATAAAATCCAACAAGAATGAGCAGTGCCACTGTAAAAGGAAGGCCTTTAAAAAAACGTATCCCTCTTAATCCTATACCTTTCACTTAAAGCCATTAGTTAACTAATGAATACTTATTAAAACTAATTGAATAGGAATTAATGATCAGTTTATAACCAACTATATAATTTTGAATTATCATTCTATGTGACTCTGCCTTACAATGTAGTGAGTTCTTAGAAATAAATAGCCATAAAGCTAATCAAGCAAGTACTATTGTTCAAATATCTTTCACGTAACAGCAGTAAATGTCAACCAATTTATGTTTATACATATAAAGTGTGTAAGAATTCAAAAAGGGAAATAAATCTTGATTAGCAGCTTCACATGACCAGAATAACATACCAACCATCAGCAACAGGGGGGCTCCATATTATCTTTTCAAATTCCTTTTTCAGTTTTTGGTAACTGTAGATTAATTGAGCATTATTTTTTAGTTGTCTGGAGGTGTACTTCTTATTCTCTGCTTCTAGGGAGAAGGGTAGAAGTCTGTTTCAAACTTTAAGCATTGGGCATAGACTTATACACTTCAAAATGCTCCTTGACTTCATCACAAATATCATTGAGTATTTGTGGAGTGATTGTTGAGTACTGACCTCACACATAACCTCAGACAATCAATTTTATTATCTATTTAAACACAAGAAAAATGGTAGCACTTTGTGCCAATAGAATTGCTTAATTACCTAGGTATATGGCAATAGCAACTCTGAAGAAAATGCCAGAGATAATTGAACATTGTAACATTTGGCAATAGATATTCTGGTATAGAGGGTTCTGTCTCAATGAGTGCCTGGGGAATTGTTTCTAGCTGTCTCTCCTGTTAAACCTTCTATGATGCCACTCAAGAAATGAAACGCTTTTGGCAAGGGAATCATCAGCTGCTCACAGCACTCAACTATTTATCACCCTTTGTCAGAACTGGATGGTGGCAGATTGTACTTTTTGGTCAATTGAGGGGCCGAGTTAGTGAACTGGCAGGACTTGTGACCAACAATCAGTGATGATAGCCATCTGGGGGAATACTTCAGTGGATTTAAGGAGGTCTCACACTTGGTGGAAAGATATGAATGTGTACACTCTATAATCTGCACACTTTGAGTGGATATATCTCCTTTTAAAAAGACTAGAAGTTTTAGAGGAATACAAGCTAAGTCCTTCTAGTGCCACATTTCCCTTTATCAGGCCAAGTCAGAAAACTTATCAGTGAGAATAACTGATTAAAATAATGCTTTCAAAATTTGCTGATTTATAATAATTCAGTTGTACTTAATCATTTTCCTCCCCTACTGCAGTTGTTTCTTGAAAAAATTTTCTCTGACAAAAATATATTATAAATGTTAGATTACATTAATTTCTCACTCTTCAAAGTTGTCATTAACTCTCTTAAGCACCCTTTCTTCTGCCTCTCTATCCTTAAGAATGGGCCAATCAAGCATATAAATAAAGGTTTGTACTTGTTAAAAAGAAAATATCAAATCAAATTTTGCTCCAGGAAAGATTGTAAGAAAGGATCATATAAAGCATTTATAGTAGCTTCAAAGACTTCTAAGCTTCCACTTAAACCAGTGCTCTAGTGTTCTTTTTTCCTTCTTGAAATGAAATAATAGGGTACAGAAATCTAGAGCACAGGTTTTGTGACCCTATGGACAAAGATACAAATTTTTATTTTGCTACTTGTCTGTGTGAATTGTACCAAGTTAAACTTTCAGAGTTCATATGTCGTTTGAACATTGGTATCATAGCATTGAATGCATAGGGTTGTCTTAAATTAGATGTAAAATAATTATCCAAGTGCTGGAGTATAGTTCTCAGAAATGATATAATAATTTATAATGATATGATAGTAATAATTTACATTTGTGTTATTGTTTACTCTGGGTACAGTTTCTACCTTTGCCTTCATGCTGCCTCTTAAGCTTGACACATTCATCCACCTGCTAATCTTGTTCTCAGTCCCCTTTACCTAGTAATTTGGAACATTGTATTATTGTCACCAATTTTTTAGTTAAAGCATTTTATTACAAGCTTTATTATTTTTTTAACAATTAGAAATTTGATTACAGGCAGAGGAAATTTATGGGAATAGGGATAGCAGCAGAACTTTAAACCATGGTTGATAGGTGACACAATGGAATGTAGAGTGCCCTCTGGTGCACAACCAGTTCTTCCTGATTACTCCATGTTCTCCTACCTGTCCTCAGAATTTTTCTGGGTATGAGGATGTTTGGGGAGCTGAAGGTATATTTTGAAAACTCTCAAGAGATCAGTAGAGGGAAGATCTTGCCTTCAAGCTTTGAAGACTGAAATGAACAAAACCTATAGGGCAACCCATCCTTGATCCAATACAATTTCTGTTTGAATCAAAGTATTAACTTATCCTGGTGGCCTAATTAAAAAATATATCCCCTTTAGGTATAAATACTACTTACTACACTTTCTATAGTTCTCTAATATCTGACATCAGAATATATGGTATGTGAGTCATGGAAACAATTGTAAGAAAATAACCGAGAGGAAAAAGAGTTAAAAGAATTTGACCCAGAGATGATATAAATGTGGAATGATAGACTAAAGGTTTACATAATTTAAATATTTTTAAAATATATAGAAAATAGGGAAAAGCAATGAAGAAATAAAGGACTTTAAAGAATAATGAAAGAACTATTAAAGAAGCAGATTGACATCATAGGATGCAAAGATACAATATTTGAAGTTAGCAGTTCACAGAGTATTTTTAGAAACATACTGGACACAACAAAACAAAGGACCAGTAAGCTTTAAGATGGGTGAATACAAATGACCTAGGGTGAAAGAGAGTGAAAATGAATGGAAAAAAATAGGTTTGACCTATGAAGATTAGTAACAAATAGTGCAAATATTTGTGACTGGAATTCCTGAATGAAAAGAAAGACTCAGAATAAATATTTAAAGAGAGAATGGCTGACAAATTTCCAGAATTGATGACAAGTAGCAATCTACAAATTCAAGAGGCTCATCAAACTCCAATCTGACAAATACCAGGAAAGCTACACCCTGGCACATCATAGTCAAATTACTAAAAAGCAAAGAAAATGAAAAAAATCTTAAATACAATCTGAGGAGAAAATACTCAGTGAAATAACAAATAAATGATACTGACTTCTTATCTGACTTCAATCAGAACACCATGGAATGACTTTCACTGGCATTTCACATGAGTGAAATTATACAATATGTGAACATTTTGATTACTGTTTCTTTCACTTATGTTTTCAAGATTCATCAATGTGATAGCTTTAATCAGTACTTCATTCGGTTGTATGGCCAAATAATATGCGATTACATGGATAATATATATAGAACTTCTATGAACATGTCTATACCAATATTTGGATACATCTTTCTAAATCTTAATTTTTGTAATCTTTTTATTTTTAAACAATTATAAACTTACATAGTTCAAGAACAGTGCTAGATGTTCATTTTCATGAATCATTTCACAGTATGTCTTCAGGTCCCTGCTTTCCATAATACTTTAGCATCTATTTCTCACACATGAGAACTCTGTCTTAAGTAACTGTAACACATAGGAATTGGTGTGTTACTATCAGATCATATTCAGGTTTTTCCAGTTGTCCTAATATTGTCCTTTTAGCAAAAGAATTCAGTGCAGAATCATGTTTTGCTTATAATTGTCAGGCCTTTTTAGATTTGTTCAGTCTGAAACAACTTCTTGTCTTTCTGTTGACTTTAACCTTGACACCTTTGAAGATTGTACACAGTTCATTTTCTACAATGTCTCTCAGTATGAAGTGTCATATTTCTTTAAGATTCAATTCAGACTACACTTCTTGATTAAGGATACCATAGAAAAGGTGCTGTATCCTCTCAGATGACACATAATTTCAATTGCCAGGAGGAGACATGCTTTTCCCATTTGTGACTAACAAAAATTTGGAAGGGAGGGACTTTGAAACTGTGTCACAAAACTGTTCATCACAAACTTTCCATTGATTCATTAATGTATATCAAGGTTGTCCTTTAATTTCCTGCTTAACTTAAAAGACTCTACTATTCCTCACATTGTTTATAATGATACTCAGCGTGTTCCATATTTGATCAGTGAGTATTCCTCCTTCTTGACAGTTTCTCTGTCATTTTAACATGTCAGTTCTTTTAGGATTTTTGTGATTTCTAATACAAAAAGATGTTCCAGACTCATACATTTGTAAGATCTTGAAATCACTATTCCTCTCATGGTCTTACTTTCTTAAAGTACAAAGGAGCATTTAGAAGTTATGTTCTGGATGCTAGGAATGCTTGATTAGGGAATATGTATGTATGTATATGTGTGCATTTGCTTGTATGCATCTATATATACACCAATATTCACTATAGATTATTTTCATGACTATATTGAAAAATCAATATTTTTGCCAATTATATTGAACAGCACTGCATTTATTCTCATTTTCTCCCTTCCATATTTGTACCTCACTTCTGTAACCATGAGAAACTTGGCTCCCATTACCTTTAATTTATTTCACTATTTGTAACCATTTTTCCATCTGCACTACCACCCGCTCTCTTGCTTTGAAATCCTCCTCATCCAACTTGGGCTCTAATATCATTTTCTGGGCTGCACCCCCCACCTCCTCCACACAGATGCTCTCCCCATCCAGCTGGGCAAGATTTTCCACAATAGACCCCCTCTGGAGACACTCCTTCTACAAACCCTCAGACTCAGATTCTACACTCTGGGCCATCACCTGGTGGTCCTCATCCTGCTTGGACTCCAATACTGTGGCAGGTCAGCCTTTTGTGCAGAGATTCTTGGGCTCTGATACTTGTGCTCTGACACCATGGCCTCCTATGCCATGCGTGTGCCATACTGGGCAAGCTCAACAACAGGATTTAATTTTCTGACAGCTCTGGAGGCTAGAAGTCCAAGATCAAGATATCAGCAGATTTGAGTTCTTCTTGACTTGTGAATGCTTTATCTTCTCACTGACTTTTCACATGACTGGCAAGTCCTGATGTCTCTCTTTTTTTATGTTGAAATTTCCTCTTCTGGTAAGGACATCAATCATATCAAACTCATCCCACCCTAAGGATTTCATTTAAATCTATCCATTTAAAACTCCTGTCTCCAAATACAATCATATTATGAGGTATTAAAAATTAGGACTTCAAATTGTGACTATTTGGCTGGGATGAGGGCGGGGTGGGAGTCTTGATAATTCAGTTTAACACTTGACCACCTGATATAATATTGAAATTTGTATCAACCTGGCATTTTCCAAATCATATTGCTTTGTCCATTTTTACTTTTGAAAATCTGATCAATTTCTATCACAGCATATAATTTTTTTTTCATTTTATTGATTTGTCACAATTGTGCATTAATTGATCCCTCCTCCTCCCTCCATATCCCCTGTCTCTATCCCCCCATTCAGTCACTCCTCCTATTTTTCTGCAAATTGTTGGTTGGTTAAGTTGATGTTCAGTTGTTGGTGGTTTGGCCTGTTTTTCTCTTCTGATATCTGGTAAATGTGTGTGTGGTTTTGTTTTTTTTTTGTTGTTGTTGTTGTTTTTACCCTGTGCCTTTCCCACTTCACTAACATTTGTTAACTATCCTGATCTTTTGTGCTCTTCACCTTCCCCCTCCTCCTCTCTCGCTCCATGGTTCAGTCCCATTGGTTGTTTTCATTTTTTCTTATTTGTTTGTTTGTTTTTCCCTATATCCATCATATAAGTGAGACCCTCCTCTACTTCTCTTTTTCTTTTTGACTTATTTCTGCTAATATAAGTCTTTCTAGTTCCATCCAGGTTGCTACAAATGACATTCACAGTATATAATTTGGCCAATAGCTGTGGTCTGTATCCCTATTCAAAACCTGAGTTATACTTGAGTCAGGGACAACATTTAGTATATAGCAAATGCTCCATGTTGAATGAATGAATGAGTTTATCCAGTTACCATTAGTGACCATTAGGGTTATTTCTAGTTTGGTACTATTATAAGTAGTGTGCTATGAATATTATTTAAACTGTATCCTGGCATACATGTACATCAGTTTATTCTCTACAGTATATCCAAAGAGTGAATTGCTAGATCATGAAGTGCATATATTATAATAGTTTCCTAGCATTGTCATGACAAAGTACCACAAACCCGGTGACTTAATACAGATTTATCTCCCACAGTCTGGAGGCCCAAAGTCTGAAATCAGCAAAGCCTTCAGGAGGGCCAAGCTTTCTCTGGAGGGACTAGGGAAGAGAATTTCTGAACCTCTTTCTGCTTTTTGGTGGTTGTCCTTGCAAGAAATCCTTTTATGTCTTGGCTTGTGATAACCTTATTCTAATCTCCATCTGGCTTCACATGATCTTTTCCCCCCATCTTTGCATTTGTATCTCAGTATCTCCTCCTCTCCTTTGAAAGGGCATGAGTCATTGAATTGGGGACAGCTCTAATCCCATATGACTTTACCTTCACTTGGTTACATATGTAGAGATCCTGTTCTAAATAAAATCAAATTCTGATATCTAGTGTAATAACAGGAAACTATCTTTTTCAGGGATACCATAGAACCAAAGTATTCACTTATTCACCTTTTGAAGATCATAATGTCCTGTCTATATTGTTAGGAAATATTTTCTAAGATGGTTGTGCACAGGAACACTGACATTAGTAGTTGTGTGAAGAGAGATGCCACAGAGAGATGCCACTCCTCATACCCTCTCCTACACTCACTGTTAAATATGCTAATTTTAACTATGTTAGTGATTGGGGTGGTAGCTCATTGATGGTATTATTTTAGAATTATCATAAAATAATTACTAGTTTTGTGTATTGATTGTGTTATACCTCTAAACCTACTAGGCAATAATTAATATCTTTGTAGTTTCCCAGTTCCATGAGCAGGATATTTTATTTGGTCTTTGATAACACTCAAAGTTTTGTAAATTTCCACATTACAGAAATAACTGAGTCTCCAAATTCTTCCTTCTTTAGTTGAAGTTTAGACACCTAAGTGTAGGCAGAGCTGCACTGAGTCAATTTGGAGAGAGTACACCCAGAGTGACTGAAACTAGATGGCATGGCATACTAGAGAGAACAAGAGTGTGAAGATTATCCTTCTCATATCATAGCCATTCTTGGGTTTGGTCTGGTTCAGACTCTAGTGGGATAGTCATAGCTTTCCTGAGGAACAAGCATGATAGGGGTGGGGGCAGGTCAATGACAAGTAGACTGGTAGTTGTGACTGACATCAACAGAAACTGGAGTAAGTCAGAAATGAGGTCAGGACAGTTGGGTGTCTTATGAGGTTCTGATCAAGCTAGAATAATAAGATCACAAAGTACATAAAAGGCAGGTTTCAGCTGTGAATTTGTTTGGCAAGTGACATGCTGTTTAGACAGGGGGCTTCCATCCTGAGATCAGTGGAAGCAAGTGAGTGCCCACTCAAGGCCCTTGACAAAATCCTTTCCTTTCTCTGTGTGCCAAGTCACCTTCTTCCTTTCATTCAGGTGAACATTGTTCTTGAAAGAAAAGTAGGGGAGAAGGTGACTGTTTTAGAGACTGTCATTTTTTTTTCTGAGAGATCCCAAGAATATCTAAAAGAACTATTTTGATGACCGGATAGGACTAAGTTTAAAGCAGTTAGGTACATAGTTTGCATTTTCTCCCTTCAATTATGGGTTTAGGATAAGGACTAAGTTAATTCAAGACTAAAGTTAGGACACCATTTTCTCTACATAAGTGAGTTATGAATTAGAAAACTGTAGTTCCATTACTAACTCTTCTTACTTTATACCTCTTCTACCCTGTCTGCATATAGAAAAATCCTAATATATTTACATATTCTGTTGATCCATTCAAGTGTCTGGTGTGATCTATTCTCACTGAATGCTGCATCAAATTCATGTATTTAGTAACCTCCTTGAACCTGCTCTAGCTCACACATCTAAACTTGGGCTCCACATCTGTAACGTTACTTTCAATTCTTATCTACTCAGCCCTTTCTACCCCCAACCTGCTCCAATATTCCAAATATTCCTTGTTGGTTCTTCTTGCCAAGTCTATGGTCATAATGTTCTTTTTCCTAGGGGTACTCCTCATTTTCTCTTGTTGAAATACACTGGCCCCATTTGTGTTCAATTTACAACCAAATGTCTTTTCCAATGATTATAATTTGCTCTAAAATTTTAACCACCTTATTTTGGTTGTTGTTTTCTTTTGAAGTATATATGTCTGCTGTTTCTTTTGGGGAAACTGTCTTGCACCATCTTCTAGTTCCTGATAATAGAAAGGGAATGGGGTATGGTATAGATATTCACTATGTAGTTGTAGATGAAGAAGACTACTTGAAAAGTCAAGAAGTAACAGGATCCCTCCTTTTAATTATTAGTTGCAGTTTTAGCCCTTCTCTAGGTACTCAATTTAACTTGCAATGAGGTAGTATACTAGTTATTTCCACTCTGTAACCAGGTGTACTTTTGTGAACATATACCTGAGTGCTAAAGAAAATGCCCTTAATTTACCCTGGCATAATCATATTTTTCATTTTTGAGATGTGAGACTGAAATTACAAAGGAATTCAATAGTTTTTCAGTATGCTTTTTGTGGAGAGCAGTTTAGGAAAGAAAGAAGAACAAAAGTAGTGGATATTAATGAAGTAACTATGCAGTATGACCAGCGAAGTTTGTTCACAACAACAAAAATGGAATCATACATAGCAAGGGGTAGGTCTGTGTGACACAAGAGAAGGGAAAAACGAAATGCCTAGGATTAGATGATGCTTTTTATTGTACTGAGAGTCACGTTAATTTTCCTGCTTGTTCAATATAAGAAGTCAAAGACGGTGAAGAATGTGAAGTAAATATTGTGAAGCAAATATGCTGCTGCTTAAATGGTAGTGACTTGAATTTTTTTAAATGAGCTTGGGGTTTCCCTCCTGCTTTGTGTAACTCTGGAGACACTTTGGAGCAGCCCATTCAATCTTCCTGACTTAAACATCCATGCAATTGGAGCCTCCTGGGCCTTCGGAGCTACAAATCAGGCCAGAATGGGTATGGGGCTGCGTGCTTACGAGGAAACCGCTCACCTGGGGAGGAGGCAGAGCTCAGTAATTCGCAGCTCTTTAGGGTCTCATAGGAGCGCAGAAGCTTCACTTTGGATACCAAAAAGATCTAAGATGCTAATTGCTTGTATTAATGAGCTGTTGGCTTATGTGTGTTCAATTAGATATGTGTGGATTTGCAAATGTTAGAGTGTGTTATTTATGTCCAGTACTACAAATCCATCAAGGACAACACTAATATTTAATATTAAAAAAAAAAAGTTCACCATTGTTGATCCATCTTTGATACTCTCTCTGACTCCCATTTGGAAACAGGTTGCAGGCCCATTATGAAGCAGGATGGTATGCAGGTAATTTTAGAAAACAGGAATCTAAATTTGCAACCTTCAGGTGACAGAAAATAGGAGCTATGTTCTCAGTGACTTATACAGGAGGGAAAGTGAAGGACACACACACACACACACACCAACTCATCTATATATTCATTCATATGGTATCTGTGGACTAAGAACCCACTCTGCTCCTAATGCTGAAGTTCCAGAGGTGAGGTTTTGACCTGTCCTTGCTTCCAGATCATTCTTAATTCTGGTGGGACAGTTGCTTTAGCATACCCAACAGCCAATAAAAAGTTGAGTATGACTCATTCAAATAGCACATTGACTTCGCACTGAAATTATACCCAGGACAGAGAATTGGTGATTTTTTAAATTGAATTTATAATCTACAATCCAAACATCCCACCTACTTTTTGCAAGCAGAAGAAAGGGTTCCTAGCTGACCCAACCAATAGTATGGCTTTCTTTATTTTATGAAAGTGATTTTCAATTTTATAATAAAAAGTTCTCTTCCATTTTGTTTGGTTGTTTTAGATGTCTGGACATAGCTCAGGGCCAATGTTCACTTTGCTATGTTATTATTTCTGAACTTTGGCAAGGCAAGGGATTTTTGTGGGTGAATTAGACATGCCACCCACACTGTCCTTTCACACTCATTACATTCTCCTATTAATTTTTATTTTGACATTCGTAACATACACGAATAAATTAGTTGTAAACACACCACATATCACATTATTTACAATGTATTGTATAATATATTCATATCTTAAAACGTCCCTTCCTTTCAAATATAATTTGAATTTGTTAGTGTAAATATTTTGGCACTGAGGAAAGGATTTTTAACAAATGGGTGGCATTTAAGCTATTTTATTGAGATGACATGAATCCAGAAGGCTGATTGGGATTTACAAATTGAATTTGATTTATATTTTACATTGTAAACCAGGACCAGGAGAACTACTAATTAGTACCATGACTCATAACTATAAAGAGTACTTATTGATTCAGATCATGAGAAAACCAGAATGATCAAAAGCAAACATCTACATGTCCCTTCATCCAGAGTTCAGAGGGTTAAGGGCTATTTGTCTCAAATCCTTGGATGTTAGTTCCCACTTTGTAATGAAAAAGATAATTAACATCTCTAATCATTCACTGCTAAGATGTAGCATATTAATTAGCAAAATAGCTCAATTAACAGCACTCAGTGAAATATACCACTTGTTTTTCTACCTTCCTCATCTAGTTGGACACAAAGAATTGGACACATAAACAATTGTCATATTGAAGAAAAACCTCAAATGCATGTTTTTCATGTTTCAACCACAATAAGAAAGGGTACCCTGGTATTTAAAATGAGGGCTGGAATAATATCTATGATCTACTCACAACTTTTATTTATATTCACATTGTAAACTTATACTTAAAATTATATATACATAGAAATGTCCTCTCCTTTCATACATTTCTGAAGCTTAGAAAGATTAAGTAACTGCCTAAGGCCACACAGCTATAATTAGTAGTAAAGCTCAAACTCTAACTTAGGGTGGAGTGTCTTTAGAATTTGGAATTTTCTTACTACTATGCTTGATGGCCTCCCAGGAATGCATAAATGTCACAGAATAATCAGAGATGTGGTTAAATATTTATATATGAGCTTATTCATCTTAGCATTATTTAAAATAGTGAAAAATTGGAAATAGCAAAAATGTCCAACAATTGAGAAATGGTAAATAATTTATAATATAAGGGAATATTTTTCCACCATTAGATCATGTTTTCAAAAAAACATAGCCATTTGAAGATACTTAAAATGCAGGCAGAAGAGTAATATCATATTACAAGTCAATGAAGAGAGTATAAATCTATTTTTAAAGAAAGTATAAACAGATATACATATACATAAAAGCACATATCTATAAAATAAATCAATTGAAGAAAAAATCAATAGGGGAGTAAAGAGACCAAAACATTGTCACATATTACTTCCCTTTCTTGATTTTGGGTAATGAGTGATTCTAATTCTCTTCCATATACTTGTATTATGAAAGTTCACTCTAATGATCATATATTAGTTTTATAATGAGATGATAAGTAATATTTTCTAAAAGACAAGTACAAGTAGAAGATTTTAGTTTGTTGAAAATCTTCTAACCTTTCAGCAAATATTTAGTGAGCACCTTTAATGACTCAAGAACAAATACAGAATATAAAGTTGCGATTCATGGACTCTGCCTTCAAGGTGCTTCCCAACTAGTTAAGAAATAAAGAGTTTACATATTTAGAATGTTAAGGACTATGTACTCATATATTCATTACTTCCTGTGTACTAGATTCTGTTTCCATTTCTTTTAATCCTAATCCCAGTTCTGATGTTTTAATCATCATTATACTCGAGAAATAGTAGACAGAGAAAGCTGCCTAAGGCAGTTCAGAGGCCTGGTCTACTGACTCCAAAAATGTCTACTGGTTCTGCTACTCTTGTGATTTTTCTGGATGTGAAACTGGAGTTCAGAATAATTTCTCTCTGGATGAAACCAGAATAGCAATTTAATAAGAAAGATTGATCAACTTTGAAAAGTTTGATAGACTGATTTCTCCTCTCTCCAGACCTCCTTAGGTTAAACTGAATCGACAGATTGTTTTATTGTCACCTAAAAGTCAGATATAGGTAGGAAATGAGTGTGCATATTTCCTCAATGGTATGATATTTAGTAAATGGTATTTAGCCATTTACTTGCCTATTTATCCATCTGCTGTGTAACTTTCTTCTTGTAGGTAGAATACCTGACAAGGGGACACATTATATAAAAAAGATTTGCTATCCTCTAGATGTTCATAGTGAGCATAACCTTATTTGTAACAACCGATCGATGTGTAAATTAGTTGTTATAACAGGTGCATACAAATGGGTTGAGACCCTGCCAAGGGGGAGGCCACTAACTCTTCATAAGAAAACCAGCTATATTATAAGCTCACTGAGGGCAGCACTGTATTTTCCTTTTCCACCTGCCTGTGGATCATCTATCAGTTCTCCATTACCACAAAAGCTCAATAAAACTGTTAAACTGTTGAAGTGGAGGAACTCAGGAGTTAAGGAAGTTCAACAACTAAATTTATATAACCAAATTAAATACTTTCTATCTGTTCTTCTATTTAAAAAAAGTTTCCATTCCCCTCCTCCCACTATAATTACAAGCCCACAATTGCACCATAAGATCCAAAAGAACAGTCACTCCTTCTTAATCTCATGTCAGTTACAGAAGATGGAAACATGAAGACGCCATGATCATCCACCCTACTCAGCTTGAATTTGGTACATGGTTATCAGAACCTTCTCTGTGCTTCATAAACCAGGGTTACATATACTAACCCTTTTCTCAGTTAAATAACACACTCTTATTGTAACAATCTGCCCTCTGTTGGCACTCTGTTCCATGCCTGCCAAGGAGATTCCAACTCTCAGTTTTAATTGATGTCATTTTTACCACACTTTCTTCGTCCATTTACCCAATCTTTTCTAAAACACAAGACCCACTTTAAAATAAAATGAAAAGTCATCATAATGGATATATTGATCTATTTCCAAAAGTTTAAGATACTTATATGGGGGGAGGGGGTATCATGGAAATTTAGTCAGTATATTAGAAAATCTGGAAATGGCTAAACTACTATCCATTGAACATTGTTTCTATGAAGTTGAGAAATCAACATGATAAAGTACCAAGAAGCTATGTTGGAGCATTAAGACATCATCTTTAACTTGTGTGTATTTTAATTTGAATTTTATCTCACAAGCCAGGTTTGCATTACTTAACACCTGCCTCCCTCCCCAAGAAGTGTTACATCTGAACATTTCCCACTGTCTCCCTTTTAGCTACATTAGCCTTTTTCTTAGTATGTATCTGTCTTATTTCTACCAGGAAAGCTTTGTACTGGCATTTTTCTCCCTATATTTCTCTGAGGCTCTTTGCCCATCAGTACCCAACTGAGCACATCTGCCACAGGTCTTAGCTACCTAATGCAGGGGTCTGCAGACTTTCCTGGTAAAGGGCCAGTGAGTAAAGAATTTAGTCTCTGCAGCCCAGGGTTGTAATGCTCTCAACCCTTTGAGCAGCTGTTCAAAAAACAGAAAGCTGATGAACCAGCTTGCTGTCTGTACAAAGACAAGATGGTAGACAGGGATTACCCATAGTTCACCTGAACTCTGATCTAACTTAATAAACTTACCTGATCATTCTTGATCACAAAAGATGTGCTGCCTTTTTATCATAGCACTTAGCATTTTTACTATTTGGTTTCTCTATATGTCTGCTTGCTTCAGGGCAGGAGCAAAGCCTATTTTGTTCACTGTTGTATGCCTAGTACCTGTGAGAGTGGTTAACATATAGCAGTTGCTATGTGTTAGTGTCTGCTGAATGAATACTTAAATTTAAAACCAGGCTATCTGCTCTTTGGGGGCAGGGACATGGGAAAAATGATCTCTTTATGATTCATTGTACCTAGGAAATTATCTGGAATTTTTTTCTATGAATGAAAAGCTCTTTAAATTTAGCCTGTGCTAATATGATTTTCTGCAAGCTCACTTCAAATAAATTGCTCTATTTTCAAAGGAAACAAGAGTACAACCTTTGTCTTCATGAATTTAACATTTGTCGTTGTCTCTTTGTAAGTGATGCGGAAGTTCATGATATGAAATAATTTGCAATTTTGCTGAGAGATAAATTTGAATCCTAGAGGATGGTGAAGAGAATTGAGTCTCTTAGAGACTAGTGTGGCCAGAAACCAGTATGCAGCCCAGGATGTGTGCATTTAGGTGTGGGATCAAGCTCAAATTAAGGTCTTATGTGTGTATGAAAAATGTTTTCTTCTGCCAGAAAATAGATAAAGATGCCTGAAATGAAGACAACTTCTAGAATGATGAGGTAAGTGAAGGAAATGAAAAACAAAGAATATATATATATAGACCTTATGAATAAAGAGTAAAATGTTAAATTCATTGGTGACTAGAACCTCTTATATAAACAAGATAGCCTTATGTATTTTATGAAAAACAGAAAAAAGTAAAATTTGTGCAATGAATTCAGTCAGTCTTTCAGCCGGGACAGAAACTGATCATCAAGTGAGAGTTGGATCATTAGATATCATTTTGTACTTACATGAACTGTATTATGGAAAATTATATATTGTAATGATTTATATGAATTTGTGAATTTTCAAGTGGTCCAGGAGCTCTCCCTAATGAGTTAAAGAATCTGTTGTTATTTAATGAGCTCACAGGGAAATGGCAGCTTCACAAACAAGAGATGGAGATTAGGCTATAAAAAAGAATTAATTAGGTAAGACATTAACAGGGGCAGCATTTAAAGGTAGAGGACACTTTGTCCTATTGTTGAAATATCCAATTCTCTGCTATTCCCTCAAAACTCCTCTTCACAGTTCATTCTCATTGATGTGTGTTGTTGATCCCTTCTCAATTCTCCTGTCAGCCATTTTCCCCAGGAAATGTTGTAACATTAACAAATGCCTTACTGTTTAATGTTCTCTTTGAAAGTTCAGAAAATGACACAGACAGTGCCTAATGATTAGCTTCCACAGCATGACCCGTGTCAACATTGTTACACCATGCATAATTTCATGGACAGAATCTGTTTTACTTAAATATCACCAAATTTACTCTGGATCAATGGGCAAGCTGATAACAATTATTAGATGATTGTGTAGACAAGTTATTCTTGGGGCAAATCCATTTCATCAAAATGTAGCAGCATAGTATTTAATATATTAATGGTTGTGTTTCTTTCCTGACATTCCTTTGCACATTTTGCCTGTGCAAATTCAGTCAATGTTATGCCACTAGTTAATCTGTTAAAGTAGTATCTTCCCATATTTGGATCAATTGCTCTAAACTCAAAGAACAAGAGTATGATTTTAACCTTGGCATTTGAAAATCTGAAAACCAGGCATCAACTCTTTTCATTTGGAAGAATATACATTTTGTTATTCATGGAAATAAAGGTTGTCAAGATGGGGGAATGAAAAAGGAAAGTTGGAATGGAAGCCAGAGAACATACATATGTGTCTCTGCAAATGGGGCCGTTCCTTTACTCCTATGCCAGAATAAAAATCCCTGATTGGGAATAAGATGAAATGGAAGAACTTCAGATTATTTTGGGGAATCCGAGAGCAGAGAATAATTTTTACTGTGCTTCTTGGCTCTGTGGGGATTGTATTTAGTAATCCATTCACTTATTTTTCCATTCAGCATGTTTTTTTCTGCTTACCTAGTGGTAGACACTGTATTTAGCACTAGGAATACTAATGTGTAGATATACATGTAGGAGGAAAAATATAGGCTCTGATACTCAATGAACCTCATTGCCCCTTTCTTTCCCTTTCAAGGTAAAGGTAACTCTGTCCAGTGTTCAGATAAAACCTTGGTAGCATCTTCAATTTATCTTTCTCTTATACCTTGGATCCAGTTCAACAACAACAGAGTAAAAACTCAAATCAGGCTTCCCATTGCCTTTGTGAATGCCTCCCTTGCTTTTCCCAGTCTTGCTTTCCCCTGTGTGACAGCATTCCTGCTATCCCTTGCTGGGCTTGTCCAACTCCTTAGATTTTTTTCACCTGCAATTCCCTCTTCCCTGAATACTCTTCAACCAATCACGCACTTGATAAATTACACTTCTTCCAAGTCTTTGCTCAAATATGGTCTTTTTAGTGCGCTATGGTCTGACAAGCTTATTAAAAATTTCACATTTTCACCTCTGCTACTCTTTACTTCGCTCTACTTTATTTCATAACACCTATCAACTTCTAGCATATATATAGTTAGACTTGTTGCTATTATTTATTGTTGATTTTCTCATCCCAAAAATGTATGCTTCATGAATCCAAGAATTTTGTCAGTTGTTTATTGAAGTTTCCCAATTGTCTAGATCAGGGTCTGGAACAGGTACTCAGGAAAATATTTGCTGCTATCAGTTATCGACTGAATTAGTTCACATTATAATATAGGAAGCATGGAACAATTTCACAAGCACTAAGTAACACAAATGTAGTAGAAGATCTAGTCCCATGGAATCCCCTGAACCAGAAAGTTACGGAAGAGAGCTCAGAAATGGTTGAAAGAGGGTTTACCTGGCAAGATGTGAGAGCGGAACAAGGGATACCACAGCAGCAAACTCCAAGGATGAGTGACTGGAACCTGCAGAATGAGGGAGGTTCTGGTAACCAATGTAGGGAAGGAAAGAGAGTTAGTTACTATCAATAAGAAAAACCTACACCATGCTAGCACTCTGTAATTTCCTGCTATTTAGATGGAACTCTGGGTAAAACACAAATTGGTTTTTTCTTCTGGCAGAATGTGAGGTACAAACAAAAAGTATTATGACATACAGAAAATGTTATGTGTTTTAGATACTTATGTGAACCGAGACTTGTACCATCTTGGCCAACTCCTGTCAATTTAGCGCCAATCAAAATGTAATAACAGACACAGAAAGTATGGTATGGAAATGAGTAAATTAAGAAGAGAGGGTAAATGGTTACTTCTGATCATTTTTTTTCATAATGTCATATACTATTTTAAAGTATTCTTATTCAGAAATTTAAATTGTGGTATAGTTTCTCAAAAGTTTAGATGATATTTATCCCAATATCCTTCCCTAAAAGGCAATATCCTTCCCTAAAAGGTTCTAATAGGCCTCACAGACTATTAAACAGGCAGTTTGCTTCATGTGTGGATTTAAAAATCCCACTAAATAGGTTATTGTATGTGAGATGTTATCTACAAATTATATGCATGCAAGCAAAATTACCAGCAGTCTCATGGATTTCTCCATCTGTGTTCTGCTGAGACATCCAGAATAACATGTCCAAAATGGAACTCATCCTCAACTTCTAAATCCACATTTTCTTAACTTGGCTAAAGTCATTTCTATCCATGCAGCTATCTGACCCAGATCTCCTGAAATTCTTCTAGTAGTATGTACCATTCAGTGTGTGGTCTACAGGTGCACATTGGACCACAAAAATACCACTCTAACAAGATAAGTGGAAAAAGTAAAATATTAGAAGCTTTGATAGCAATTTCACATTTTTTGCATATTACCAAGAATATTATCATTTTCCTTCATTTTCTTTTACAAGACTATTAGGTCACAGTAGGTGAGAAATTCCATAAATTGGACTTCACTGAAATAGTTTGAATGTGCTGTTCTAGATTGCTTCTTTTTCTTCAGGACCTATTTAAGCACACATAGACTCTGAAATCCTCCTAAATATATCTTAAATCCAGTCTCATCTTTTCTCTCAGTTTAGGCTTTCATTTCATAACTGGACATGGCAATGAAAGGGTAACTGCTTTCTTCTTCATTAAGCCCACCTACTTATCTAAGCATGTACCAAATTGCCTCCAGAACAAAATTTTAAGGTGCAAATAGGATCATTTTTCTATCCTGTTTAAAATTCAACAGTGGTTTTCTGCTAGTAATAGAATAAAGTATATGTTCCTTTGTATGACTTTCAAGGTCCTCTACAATCTGGTCCTTTCCTTTTTCTTTAGTTTAGTTGCCTGCCTCTTTCTGCTCTGTAATCTATATCATGCACACCATATTTATTTGTATTAGTAAACACACTTTATATTTCAGAGCCCTGAAAGTTTAAACATTCCGTTCTATAGAACTATAATAACTGTCTGCATCACTATTTGGAAAACTACTATTCTATAACAGTCCACTTAGTTTCAAGTTGAGAATGGGATAATGGAAGCAGAGCATTTTTCCCTGGCAAAAGGAAGTATGAAGTTGAGCACATCTTGCAGAAGTGAAGGTTCAAATGTGGGGTGACGGTTTCTGAGTCAAATGAGAGATTTGTTCTGGCTGTCAACAAGTTCAGATTTAGGACACAGAATTAGATTGGGTTTAACAAGTTGTTTTATTATTGAGGAACAAATTCCAAAGTCAAGAGAAAGGTCACATGTTATTTCTCATAAATGAGAATTGGGGAGCCAAGTAGGAAACAGACAAATGTATTATCTGAAATCTCAACCAAGAACAGAGAGTATTCCACCTGTACTGAGATCTGTTATATACCTTGTTGATACGCGAGCTAGTTTTGGCTCCCACATGACCACATGCAGGGTTTTTACTCTAGGATGCTTTATTAAAGGTATCTGACATCTTCTTTCATGCTCTTGATACTATTTGTTTATGTGAGTGTACCTATAGATTTTTGCCTGGTAACTTACTGTATTGTAATTTTTAAATTTACATATTCTCCCACTCTGTTAGACTGTGATTTCTAGTGTGAAATTTATTTATTTATTTTTTGGTGAAATTTATTTTCATATCCTCAGTATATTGCAGTTTATTGGCATATAACTGACATTTGAGCAAATGTTTGTTGAATGAATTATTAAATGAATATACAAGTGCTTATTTGGTACATTCAAGGAGTAGATTTATAGCAACCTTTTGGTTCTTTAGTATGCTTCATAATCCACTGCAAAATCTTGGACACTGTTACAACACAGGCAGTGATCACTTGACCTCAAGCTCCCAGTTAGCACTTTGCAAGGGAAATATAATCTACAACCACTATATAGCACAGCGTTCACTTGTTCTTGGTAAAGAAAAGCAGGATTACATACATATCAGACATGATATTGCTCAAGTTATGATGGAATCTATTTCAGAGGTCAACATTTTTTTCTTTAAAAAATTCCAATAAATATTTTAGAGTGTGTGGGTTTGAGTCTCTAGTGGTGTGACAGGGGGTCACTGGGGCTAGTGGGACTTGGGGGTGCTGGTTAGTCTCCTCTCACCTGGTGCCTCTCTTCCTCCTGTAGTGTGATAGAAACCACAAATGAGTCAAAAAAGAATAAATATGGTAGCAGTCTAAAAATATTCAGTGTTTTAAGTTTGGTCTCTTAACTGTTACTTGTCCATCCTTGACTTAGTCAACTGTCCTAATACTTTATTGTCATAAGGGATTGGATGGGAACAAGAGAATAGACATTGATGGCTGCTATCTACCCAGAGTTAGTTAGTTGAAACTGTTCTTGTCTATAGCTGTCATTGAAAGTGAAATTCAGATGAATCACATAAAACATAATTGTCCTTTATTTCAGCTAAATATAGGTGGAGACAGACTCATCCTTTCATTAGAATGCACTCTTTTTCCCTCACCGTCATAGATCCTTTGTTGTGAAAGATGTGGATTGTGAGAAATTTAAATTGTCATTTTTCATAAAGGGAGGCATGGCAATGCTGTGGTAATAACCCTAATAATCCCATGTGTCTTAAGTGTCAGTGTGGACTGTGATATACAGAAATCCTATAGAAGCACAAGGAAAACTTGGAGCTGTGTGGACATTTATATTTATCATTCTTGGAAGAGTTCAGTCATTTCCTAGAGAGAACACGTATGCTGATGCACATACAGTGTGGTTTTTGCTAGTTTTACATGTTCATCTCAGGTCAACAGGGACCTTGATTCACATTGTTCTCACTTTAAGACCCAGAACGATGAAAACCTAAACTGCTGGATTATTGCAGGTACTTCTAGCAAGGAATGGGAATAAAGCAGACCATGCATACATGGTCTTTGCACATTAGTTCTACTCACTCTTCCTTGGCCAAAGTAAACCAGATGGTTTTGTCTGACTTCAAAGAGCCATGGAATTTGCCATGTATCCAGAGTAAAGAAAATTGTAAGTAAATAACATGACCATCAAGACTTTAGTAGGAAAATTGAGATTTTAGCTAAGTAGATTATATGTCAAAAGTTTTTGTATTTGGAATTATGCCAACAAACATGTGTGGGAGAACGCAAAGGTCCAAACGCCTTCAGAACATACTAATGTTAATAACACTCCATGTATTAATTACAAAAAACATTCTTTTCTGACTTATTTACTCCATTGTATATTTGGATAGTGAATATTCTTTCCAAATATATTGGCCATGGGAGATGGAAGCATTTCACAAAGTACTGAGTATTATTAAGTATCTTAGAGCACTCTCAGATCAAGGTTTGAAAATAAATTTTAGTAATGCTTTAAATAGCATGGCAATATGGTTCTTCTGCATGGAAAAGCAGCATAAAATATTATAGCCATTTTGGAAACTAATAGAAATTAGGAAATTGAATATGAGTAAATTTGACTCTGGATGTGATGCTATAGTCAGTTCTGTCCACCACCAAAACAGGGTTCTTTGCTATATGTGTAAATGACCTTGTGCTATATTCCCTCACTACAACACCAACCCCTAGGTCATTAGTAACTGACACCAAAAATATGCAGAATAACTTTCAAGGACTCTTGCAATGATTAGCTTTTACCTGGACTGCGTGGCAGAGAGAGCTAGTCATTACTGATACATTTCAAGATATGACTTCATCCCTCACCTTGAACACTGAATGACTAAAGGCTTTCCAGACTTTAGGATTCATGCAACGCTTCTTATCTTTGGTTTCCATTGATAATTAGAAGAGGCCGGGGAGGGACTTAAGTCATCAGAGCTTCTTGTCTCCATACAGGAGCAGACTAGGAAATGCATTCCAGGTTTCATCTTTCTTCTTGAAGGTGGTGTGCCCACTGACTTCACATTGTCACCCTTTGAGCTTATTCTTTTATTATTTTTTTTGATGGGTAATGCTAATATGACTCAGGATATTCAATGGAGGTAAAATTCTGAGCTGATTCCTAGCTTTGTCTACCTCCCTACTCTCAATGTACACTGGTATGTATGTGGGCCCAGAAGTGCTGGCTAAAAGTTGAGACATCTCTCTAGATCAATTTATTAAAGAGTTGTCTAAGTTAATTTTATTCAAGGGAGAATAAATCTACTTAGTTTAAAACTCCTAGTAAGTAAGTTGGATTTGTTCTTGGTTCATAGGTGATTTCATTACCTTTCGTTTTCTATAAATGTAAAAATAAAGAAACTTTCACCAAAAATTGTCTTACTGTAACTTTAGAAGGGCAAGTGAACAATTTTTGGTAAATTTCCTGTTGTTTCATGGCCCTAAACACATAATAGCACAAATCATAGTCAGACCAATGGCTGTGCATCCAGCATACTTCTTAGCCTTTTTACCATTGGTTGTTCTAATTAGTAGATTTCCTGTATGCTGTAGGGTGGTGCCCCTTTGTGAAGTCAATCTTGAATGTGACAAAAGTATTAGGAAGGATCTATTACTATCTACTTTGTCTCACATTCTGTGGATTCACAAAATTAGAAAGGGTATTATCTAAATTTCCTTGTCACCTGTGATCCATCTTTATCTCTTGTGCTCTCCCCCTCCCCCAATTCTACCCTCTTCCCCATCTCTTGCTCTATGCTTCAGTTCTGTTGACAGTTTTTAATTTTTCTTGCCTACCTGTTTGTTTTCCCTGTACCCCTCAAATAACTGAGACCATCCTGTATTTCTCTTTTTCTTTCTGGCTTATTTCCACTAGCATGAATACTTCTAGCCCCAGTCATGTCATAAATTTCCTTGACTTTTGAAAGAACTTACTACCACACACATATTTCCTCTGTATATGACAACAATCAAATCTATTTGACCTCTAATATTCTTGGGAAAAGGGAAAAGAGTCTCTTGAGTTGTTAACTGGGTTTTATATGTTCTGTTTGGTCCTCTGGATTCCTGTTTTCCCCTTTCTCCTCCCCTAGGTTGTTCCCTGTGAGGTTGACCTTTGTAGATTACCATGACCATCCTTCCTTGTCCCTGACTTTGATTAGGTTTCAATCAATGGGAGGCACAAGTAGGAAATCAGAGAGTAGGAAGAAAACGTGAGATGTTTATTCCCTTGGCTCCCTCTTTCCTTTATTTGCGCTTGTTAGGTATTCTATTTCTCTATCAAAGACCCTGCTTAACAGAGATCTGCAGCATCAACTCTTTCTGGATTCCAGTAACTGCCTCCAGGACTTCCTCCCTTTGGTCCTTTGCTGGGTTTTTCTGTTGCTCATTCCTTGGTTCTCCATCATCCTTTCTTTGTTCCTCTTAACGCTGTTTACCCTTTTGCAAACACTTTAATAAATCCTCTTTCAACAGTCCTTTTTGAATGATGCATCTGTTTCTGCCTAGTTCCCTGGCCAGTGTAGGGTGGCTTGGCTCTTTTGTTTGGTACTATGTGGTTTAGGTTGGGAGCAGAGGGACTGAAAAGACCATAATGGAGTAGGTGAGTTGTTTATCCTAAGGACTGATTTGTTGAGCTCCACAGAGCATTTCCTGTGAGAATAACTGATATTTGATAAGAGGAAGTTTTCCTATATGCCAAATAGGATATTGAAATTATCTCCCCTAGACATGTTAGTTTGTAGTTGATGCAGTAACAAATTACTACACCCTTAAGTGACTTGAAATAACACAAAATTATTGTGCTAAAATTCTGGGAGTCATATATTTTAAATGAGTCTCACTGGACTAAAATTAAGGTGTAATCATAGCTATAGTCGTTTGGCTACTTTAAGAAGAAAAAATATCTCCTTACCTTTTCTAGCTTTTAGTTTCTAGCTTTTTTTCTAGCTTTTTCTAGTTTTTATTGAAACCACATTCCTTGGTTTCGATATCATCATCAGAGCCAACAATAACCAGTGGAGTGTTTCATACCTAGCATCACTCTGACTCAATATTCCTGTCTCCCTCTCTTATAAGAACAAGTGGTGGTCCTGTGTCATCTTTCAGTTCAACATCAACTGATTAGCAAACTTAATTCCATCTGCCATCTTAATTTGTCCTTGTCATATAATGTATTTATAGATGTCTAGATTCTTGACACTTTGGGGGACAATATTTTGTTTATAGGTAGAGGTTGATAATGTAGATGGGATGCAACTCTATAAAACTGTCTTTTTGTGTGTTTCTGTCACATGACAAACACAGACAGGGTGAAGAATATTACCTAGGAATTCAGATACCTTGAACTAGAATTGCACCAGACAAATCCTGAATTTTCAGCTAACTCAAACACACAGTGACTGTTTCAATATGTGTGTTTGAAAATAAAAACACATATTTTGAGTTTCTGTACTTCAAAAGAAGGCTATATTTTCTGTTATGTAATTATAATTTCAGTGGAAAAGATTCAAAACTATGACCAATGTGCACCAATATCTTCCCAATATTATCTGTAACATTCAAGCCAAGAATCATGCTTGAAACCAAAACACCTGTGATCTTTGAATTTTTCCTTTGAGATCTGACTTTGCCAGTAAGTTCGTTTACATTTATTCAGTGAGATCATGTCTTTGCCTAAAACCAGAATATGCCATTAAAATGGGACTTATCTAGCTTGTATTCCATAATAAAAGATTTTCCAAGACATAGTGATCAGTTCTTATCTCCAGCTGTTTTAGGGGCAACAAAAATACAATGCAAAAGAAGTATAAAAATAACAAAAGAAAAACAATTCTTAGGTTTCCTAAGAAGTGAAAAGTATTTTCCAATTCTCTTGACACTTCATATGTGCATAGGATGACATGACATTAAGGCCACTACTACATAGAGAAATGAGGCTCCAGTTCAAAATGTGTTGAAAATCCAAGTTCTTTTTCTGTGCTGAGATAGCTGCTGAGAGTTTGGAGCACATATTTTTTTTTTTTGAAAAATGATATCAGACCTATTTCCTCAACCATTTATTTTTCCCTTCCAAAAACCACAGTAATAACCTTTTCCAACTACATAAAAACTGCATTCGTGCCAAAAAATTGCAGCAGCATATGCTAATTCAGTGGTGTAGTAACTGTATGACTTGATATTATTCACTTAGAAGTGAAGTCAGCCCTGAATCAGGCTTTGAATTTGGCCCTCTGAGCAAATTCTAACAAGAAGCTTAAGTGGTACTGCCTATGTCAAAAAGTCCAGAACTCCATCTCCTGGCCAGAGAGGCATAAAATCCTTTTGAAACATCTTATAAAACTTAAAAAGGAAAGGAATCTATAAGAGAATATAGAAGACAAGAAGAGACACACCTGACATATTTAATATGAACATACTCTAGTATCAGTATTCAGACATGGGACTAAGCCATGTGGGATTGGAGGCAACTGTATGACCTCAAAGTAGGATTTTGAAGGTGCTGTAAGGTTTTCTTCTCTGGATCATGGAAAACAGATTAGATCCTCACCTTCAAGTATTTTTTAAAGTAAGCCAGTCCAGTCTGAACTTAATATTCAATCATTCAACATATGAACATAGGCTCTATGTGCTATGTGATATGGGCATAACAAAAAATAGTAATAATACACAGTCCTTTGCAGCTAGAGAGTTTGGAAACTAAATGGGAGTCAAGATGTGAACATGATTAGATGATGAATAAATCAGGGCTGTATTTAGTGTCTGTTGAGATGAAAAGATCTGTGTTTTGCTCTTATTTTGTGCATTTATTGAAATACCACCCATCCTTTAAAATTCATTGTGCAAAAAACCTTCTTTGATCCTGCTGAGATGTAATCTTCCCCTTTTGTAACCACATGACACTGTTTGCTATTTTTATGGCATTAAAATACTTGTGTGTTTCTGGAGGGGCGGGAGTAATATTAACTATTCTGTTTTTTCCTGGTGTCTGTTTTATTCTTCACCTCTAGTAGAAGTCCAATAAGTATTTATCAAATGAAAAAGTGAATACATTAATTCTCGTTAAATACGTGAGAGGTGTAAGAGAAACTAAGAGTACATTGGATTACTTCTGTTTGGATAATGAGAGAAAATTTTATTTGATTGACGTTTGAGATTATTGTAGGAATAACGTCTTTGCTAGTATATCAAATTCATGATATATAAAGTACAAGTGTTATTCATCCCTGCAGAGTCATCCATGGATATTACCATATTTCTTCTTGATCAACACATGCCCACATACAAAGAATAAGAATTTCTGACTTAGAAGGCATAAGACAGTACCTGACATAAAGATCATCAGTTAAAGTTAAATATGTCATTTAAATGCTTTAATGAAAGCATTCATCTCAAATATATATTTCCAGTCAACAATTCTTTATTTTATAAAGAATAAAGGTTTTTAAAGACTTCTATTTAGAAAATTTCATATGTATTTTCTAACTTCACATCTTTCAAAAATGCTGTGAGGGTGATATTATTCCCACCTATTTATTGGTAAAACCTTGGACTCTATAAGATGAAGCAACTTGCTGAGTTGTTGGTAAACTCTCGAATCTGTCAGATGAATAAACACTGAAGAATAGTGTGTTTTCCCTAATTGCTTGTAAACAGTAAACTAATAAGTACAACTGCACACTGTAAGTAAGAACATGGTGACTCAAATCCAAGGCTTACTCGGTATCACAAAAGGTACAACTAGAGTAGATGATATAGGTATGTCTTCTTGTCTGCTTTGTTCATGTTTTAGAACATCTCATTTTTAATCTTGATCTCATTGGTCTCATTTTTAATCTTGCTTATCATGAAGCAAGCATTTGTAACATATCTGCTTCAGAATTTTTTGTGGTATTTTCTTGTGGTACTTTAATTTCTTCCCACTAAACCCACTAAGTTTAGAGAAGTAGTCAAGAAAATCTTCCATCTTTTCCCCTGTATTAACTCAAACTTTATTTTATGTTCATAATAACACATCCTCTGGTGTTTTATATAATATATATGTGTATATATAAACATAAGATAAACATTTTCTTGTGCATTGTGATTGACCAGACCAGATGGAATGATTTCTGAACAAGCGACTAAAAATCAAAAGAAGTGCTTTTTAAAGAAGTGGAATTAGAAACAACTGTTCATGGCAGACATAACTTTAATTCTAAGCAGTTTGGACTTGTTTTCAAGTCATGTTTGATGATAGACTATTGGAACCAGCATGTGGGAGTTACTAAATATCATATAATCTTCAGTGCACGTATGTATGTGTATGTGCACACACACACTGCTGTTGATGAAAAGGGAGGCACAGTGAGAACTGGGCTTTAGGGTTTAGTAGCACAATGCATTTGTTATCATAGTCATGGTAAAAGTGACAGTTTTTGGATTTTATTTTTAAGATACTGTATGTAGAAACCAAGTGACAGGAAGTCCCTTTGTTGGTGGATTCCGGGATCCTCCAGATGAATAAACACAGAAGAGTAATGCATATTTTCCCCCAACTCCTTGCAATGAACTAGACTCCTTATACAAGTGATTTCATTATATCCTCAGAGTACTCCTAGGGGATCAGTATGATAATAACTGTTTCATAGAAGATGATGAGAACAATTGGGTTGCACAATTGGACAGAAAGGAACAGATTTAAAGACCAAATCTATAACTCTGAAAACTCTTAATCTACTACAATTATACTTCTGAATTCATTACCAGTAGTTTAGATTCATTAGAAGACAGGTTTCCTTTGTAACAAAGAGTAGGAAAAGAAGGGCCTACAGTACATTTCTAACATAGAAGATTAGTGTTCTTCTTCTGGCTTAGTTCTACATTCAGATTTCAAGAGTTTGTTTTTTTCCCCTTCTTTGTGTTTTTTCTTTATAATCCACAAATAAGTGAAATCATATGATATTTGGCTTGCTCCCTCCTATATCTCACTTAGCATAATCCCTTCTAATCTCATCAATGTTCTCACAATGGCAAGATTTCAATTTTTTAAAACATTGAATAGTATTCCATTGTGTATATAGACAATATTTTTTATCTACTCATCTGGACACTTTATAATGAAGTTTATAGATCTTGCCTATTGTGAATTATACTTCAAAGAAAATAGGAGTACATATGCTTCATAGAAAGTAGTAGTGCATTGAATTAGTGATTTTGAATTCTTTGGACAGATACCTAGGATTGGAATTATAGTAAGTTGGTGCACCTATATTTAATGCTTTGAGAATTCTTCACACTTTTTTCCATAGGGGCTAGACCAGTTTACAGTCCCACTGGCAGTTTATAAAGATTTATTTTTCTCTATCTACCTGCCAACATTTGTCCTTTCTGGTAATCTTGATGATTCTCAGGGTGAGGTGGTATTTCATTTTGGTTTTGATTTATATTTCCTTGATGATAAGTGATGATGAACATTTTTTTATATCACTATTTTCCTGTTATATTTGGAGGTGTGCATTCCACTCCTCTGCCTATTGTTTAATTGAATTATTTTCTTGATGCTTAACTATATGAATTCTTGAAAATTTTGAATATTTGCCTAAAATACAGTAGTATCAATGATCAAAAGAATATGCTTTCCTGTCATGAAAAATATTTTCTTATTTTATAATATTTTCTTCTAAATAATGTGCTAACCCCAAGAAAAGATATATTTATTGTCCAGTTGTACAACATCAGGCAGAGCAGAATCTATGGGGACTAGATAGTAGCACATTTATAGTTTGACTGATATCTGTGTCACTGTTCCAGAGTAGAGTATACCAACACTGGATAATGATGAACTGGAAGTAAAATAGATTGTACAATTGGTGGAGTCCTGACACCCAGAAGAGACAGGACAGTTCTGAGTACTTGTCTGGGGGCAAAGTTCAGGAGTGGAGAGAACACTTAGGTACATAATAAGAGTCTGAGAAGATAGGCTTAATTGTTTGTTTTATCTTACCAGTTTGCCCAGAGTTTTATTGAGACTTACAAGAAATTATTTTATCAACATGCCTTATACAATGAAAATTCAGTCCATTTGGCTCAAAATAACAGTTGTGATTTTTTGAATTTGTGCTAAATGCTATTTGTGTTTCATCAAATTACTGTATAGTCATTAATTAAACAATTATTCAAAAATGTGTCTCTTAGGAGAATGTTAAAAAATAATCACAAAGAACATAATCCTTATTAACAGTCCAAGTGTGACAAGCTTCATTTTGTCTTGTGGAAAACAGATATGATTTGGTGTTTAGTCAAAATAAATGGGTTATGACACATTCCACCCTTTAAAATGTTCCAGGTCTGGTGGGATAAAAGAAGGAGATCTGCAGATGGTATGCTGAGCAAAGGCATCTAATGAACCTAGTGTTGCTACATAGCAACAGCATTAGCATTTCATTTGTTGGAATGAATTATTTGAGTTTTTCACTTTTTCAAAGGGTTTATGCACTGATCTTTATGCAATGATATAACTAATGATTAAAAATGAACAAGGGCTTGAAGAATAGGACTTATTAACAAAGGTTACAAGACCTGAAATAATTAAATCTGGGAAAAAGCAATGGAGTTATTGAGTCAGAATTTTTCAGTGCTGGAATGAGGACTGTCCAGAAGATAGTAACAAGCTTTTCTTTCTCTCCATGGACTATATTAATAGATCTCAAAGGATGTCAACCTGAACTACAATAGGACTTATTGGGGGGTGAGTTATAAGAAAGAACCTCCAGCATATTTTGACAGGGGAGACTAAAATAACTTAGCAATGAAGATGTATAATCTCATTCCCCTATGAGTTTTTTCTCGTCTCTCACCCCAATCAGAATCAATTCCTTTTTCCTAATACAGGAATAGCTTTGTCTGAAAATGGTGACCAAATGATGTTCTCATATCTGTTTTCATAGGATTGGTTCCTGTAGTCAATGTAGTGTAATGGATCCTGCCTGAGCCTACTACTATTCTAAGACTGTATAGCTTTTTCTTTTTATAAGAAAGATCTCAAATTAGAGGTTGAAAATGTAAAAATAATGATTGCTTAGCCCTGAGGAACTCTTAGAGCATATCCATTTTCTTTGCTTCTTATATCTACAAGTTCATTATTAGCAAAAGCAGTTTTACTCGTGTTTCCTTGCTTGCTTTCTCCTTTCTTGTCCCCCTTTTTCCTTTCTCTCCCTTAATCTAACTCATGCAGAGTGGTTACTTGAGGGAATGGTTTTATGAATAAAGACTGTATCCTTTGCTCAAAAGCCTTGTAGTACAATTTCAGATTAAGCTTTCATTTGAAAATAAGAGCAATATACAGCCATAGAAATAGCAGAAGCAGCATTATTTTAATTACTGCATATAGATGAATAAGAAAAAGTCAAGACAAATACAGAACTGCCGCATCAAGGGCTGCATTCTGACTAATTGTACCAGTGTTCATGCTGGGTTCAAACAACCACCTCTTGGGGAAAGTCATAGGGGTCATTCCGTGTTAGATATTGGTGATACTGTTTCTGTGTTTTTCATGGTATCTCTGTTTTGTTTCAATTTTGCTTTAGATCCCAATGTTATTCACTCTCCCAGCACATATAGACTCTGCTGTCTTTTAGTGTTCCACTATAATAATTCACCATGTGGTCCTCAACTGCTGTTTTAGGTGATCCAAAACACATATGCCCTATGCAATGTTTGGGACACACACTAAAAATGTATTTGTTGTTTACCTTAAATTCAAATGGAACTGGGCATCTGTTCTGTATTTTTATTTGCTAAATCTGGCAACCCTACATCTAGAAGGTATTTTCATCAATCCAGTGATGCTCAATGTGCTTATTTCAAATGGATAATGTCTGTTGCAACCTTATTTTAGTGAATACTGAAAACTGCTCAAATAGAGCAATGTAGACCCAACTCAAACATTGATGAGGAGTTAATGATTTGAGGCTGAACAGAGCACCTTGGAGTGACGAAACAAGGTGAGCTCAGTTTTTCAGTTTTGTTAACTAACCAAACAAGTGGACCAAGAGAATAAAATGGGAGGACTGAGCTATAGATCTAGTCTGAAACATGAATTTTTCTTAGCAGAATAGGAACTTTGTGATTTTTTTTTTAAGAACTTTGTGATGGTATTTGTTTTTTACCTATGAAATTAGAAAGATGTCAGAGGGCAGGTGTTCCTTGTCAACCAGAATAGGGAGGGTACCATGTTGATCATTGAATGCAACTTCTGGAATGATACAAATGAGGTGTGTAACCAATTTGCTAAATATTCTATGAGCACATGAGAAGAATACATTCTGTTCTTTTTGTGTAGAGCATTCCATCAGTATCAATTACGTCAGGTTGGTCTATGGTGTGCAAGTCTATTGTGCTTTTATTCAACAGAGTACTTGTTCAATTATTGAGAGAGGTACCGAAATATCTGATGATATCATAGATTTCTCTATTTCTTTCTGTGGTTATATTAGTCTTTGCTTCCCAGTTTTTTAAAGCCATGTTACTTAAGGTCGAACAGTTGGAATTACTGTCTTTTGGTTTACTCCTTACTCTTATGAAATGATCTCTATCTTGAAAATCTATTTTGGAATATATTGTAACATTAATATAACCATGCCCACTTTCTTTCAATTAGTTTTCAGACTGTCTTTTTCCATTTTATAAAATGTGTTCCTTGCATATAGCCTATTATTGAGTCTTTCCAATATAAAAATCCCTGTCATTTATTGGGTATTTAGGCCACTTATATTTAATATCATTACTGCAAGGATTTTGTTTGAATTTGTTATCCTGTTGTATTTGTGTCACTTGTTGTTTGTTCCCCTTTTCTCTTATTCTACCTTCTTTGGAATTGAGTGATTTTTTTTCTGTAGCCATTTGATCTGTTGATTTATTTAAACTATTATTCTTTTGTGGTTTTGGGGGTTGCCTTAGACATAGATTCCATTTAACAGGAACCTTGATGTTGTCCATATCTACTTCACATGTCTATAGTTCAGAACCTTTGCTCTATGCTCTCCTAATACAGATGCATATCTGACTCTAACCTCCATTGCATTTGATTTATGCTTGATACAACCTTATCAGAGATACTCTTCCTGACATCCTAATCTATGATAGTTCCCTAAACCTGGTTTGTCATTCCTAACACTTCAGTATAGCTTAATTTCCCTTTATAGTCATTATTTTATGAAGTTTATTTTTTGTGTGTGTGTGTGTCTTTCTCGGTAATATAAGTTTCATTAACACAAGGGACATTTTTATTCACTGCTGAAGTTCCAGCATTGACTAATATAGTAAAAACTTATTAAATATTTGTAAGTGAATGAATGAATGATTCAGAATTGGGGGTTGGGGAACTAATATCTAGATCTAGCCTGATCTGCTGTTGCCTAAAAATTTTACAAATTTTACAGCATTAACCTGTTCTTGCTAGAGAGGTGAGTATCTCTCTATCTTAATCACCACTCTACTGTGACTATAAAAGGCTAATATTTCTGATGAAAAGAGCCTTAGCTATAGTCGAAGCAAACATAAGGAAATGTGCAGAGCATTTTTATGTGCCTTTTTAGCCCTTTTACATTGCCTGGCTTCTAAACTACCCTGCATTCCTTTCTTCATATTTATAGTTTAGATTATTTTTCTCCCATATTTCTCAATATCTCAAAGCTCAGAATTCCAGTCATATTCAGCATTTAGAAACCAAGGACACTTTTTTCCTTGGAAAATATATTAATATACCTATATGTACATATGGAAGAGAGGGGGGGAAAGAATTATAAAATGTAATATTTAGCATATCTTGATGAGGAGCTATAATGACCCTTTATATTCATTTTAATTAATTTAATATTCTGAAATCATTTCTAAATATGAAGTCAGTAGAATCTTTAGGCATCTTGAGTTCTATCCCCCCCCCCCACTTTTTTTAATAGACTCTCAAGTCTTATTGTTTTACTAGTTCGTTATCTGACTTGTACCATTGCCTTATGTCTTTTCCCTTTGGTCATACTCCTCATACTGTTTCTACTGCTCTCATATCCTCTTACCTACAATCTTGCAAAAGCCTCTAGAACTGGCCTCCTGAGACAGTCCTTGCTATTATTAACTCCACATGTAACCAACCTAAATGCTTGTCCTAAAATACAAATTTAATCATACTTCTCTTCCACACAAGAATTTGAAGAAGTCTGTTGCCCACAAAAGCAAAGTGCAAATCTTCAAGTTAAGTGTTTTTTTTTTAATCTAAATTAGGTTACATTGATCTATAACAGTGTATAATTTCCAGATGTACATCTGTTTATGCTCACAATACATTTTGATCACAATCACAATCAAAAGTTTAGTTGGGGGGAGGGGGAAGTTTAGTTTCCATCTACCACCAAGTAAATGAAACTTTCTACCTATTTTACCCATTCCTATATATCCCTTTTCCTTTCTGGTAACAGCCATTCTGTTTTCAGAATGTTCTTCTATTTTTGCTTATTATTTAGATTTCTTTGTTTCTTTATTTTATTGATTTGCATGAGTATGGTGTTTTGTCTTTCTCCATCTGATGTATTTTGCTTGGCATAAACCCCTCCTAGTCTATCCATCTTATCACAGATAGCAGGATTTCATGACATTTTTTTTTTTCCAGAATAACATTCTAAAGATATGCATATAACTCTATCTTTATCCATGTATTCACTGAAAGGGCACTTAAGATGTTTTCATCTTGACTATTGTGAATAGCATTGTGATGAACATAGAGAATGCATATGTATTTCAAATTACTGTTTTTGTATTATTTGGATAAATGCCCAAGAGTGCAATAGCAAGATCATATATCATATGGTATATGTATTTTTTTTTAATAAAATTTGGTCTTGTCTCTAATGAAGATACCAGTTAAGCTGAATCCCCCAAAACCTCTCATATAGGTTTCTTATTAACATTTACTCACTGTTAGGTCAAAAAATTGTGAAAAATGTAAAATGTGTATAACCAAATGTTTTCATATCAGCAACAATTATATTCTGTATTTTGTTGAGTTTACACATAATTGAGTTGAGTAATCTTTTTTTTATGTGGAATTCTTTAGCTAAAAAGGAATTTTTCAAGGCATGGGTTTTAAAAACGAGTTACTCTTGACCTATTCTACAGACTTCAAAAAACTATATTGATGGTTTAGAACAGTGGTTTTCAAATTTGAGTGTCAGAATCACTCGGAGGGCTTGTTAAAACACAGATGGGGACTTTCTACCTCAAGAATTTCTGATTTATTGAGTCTTGGAGGCATGTCTAAATTTTGCAGTTTTTAAAGAAATTATTTTAAAAACTTTTTTGGGGAGAGGTAGACAGGGCTTGATGGGGGCCAAAGTATGATTTATTTAAAAATAGAATATATGGTATTTCACTCTCATTTTTAGAAATTTCCCACTGTGTCCCTCTGTGTAAATCTCATTTGGTTTCCTGCCACCCCAAGAACACACTCACTTCTTGTCCACTTTGCTATCTTCCGTCTCTTTCTATTGAAAAACTTCTTGAAATTCTATCTCCTCTGAATTTCTTCCTAGAATTCCCCCAGTCAATATGAATTTTCTTCTGCATGTCTACAGTACTATGCTTCATACCTTGGTTAAAGAGTTTATATCCTGGTTTAATCTCTAGTCTGTGAGGATTTGAGAGATAGTAACTTGTTTTAGTCATCTTTTTATCACCGCAAATTAGAATACCTTTCCTGTTATATTTAAAGCTAATACATGCTTGCTGAATTGGACAGTTTAATTTTGAATCTCATTGTCAATACCCTAAAGTCTATTTCTACTTAGTTCTTATCCATCAAAATGTTTCATACCTATTTTTACTAAAACTTTAAAAGACCCAATCATCTAAATTATTCTAAATGATATTCTGAGTAGTAAAATCACAAAAATAGCCCAATGTTTTGACCTCTTCAAGAAAACTATGAGGTTGTATAAGTTTGTGAGCCATTATGTTCAATATAGTTTAGAATGCTTCTGCCATTAGGGAAATCATGTTTTTTTTCTTATAGAGATGCTTGTGTAGGTATCTCTCTGTTATAAAAACTATTAAAGATAACTCTCTTTTATAGATTACTATCACAAGCACCCTTTCTATTCACACCCTGCTTATCTTGGGACTAGTTAAGTTCAAAGTACAAAAAATTTTTATAAATTTTTTTGTTTGTTGACTTATTTAATTTTGTTACAGATGCTAATAACAGGAATCAATTACTGAATGGCTTTTCAAGGGTGAAAAAATAGTGATTTAAGAAATAATTTTATCAATTTTATTGGCTTTGTGGATTTTCTGTTCCCCACAATGTGTCTGTATTATAGTAATTTAATGAGATTTAAATCAATATGATACAGAATAATGACTGACATTCGTGCTGTCTAGCAAGAGACACAGAACTAGAAGGATAATATATTTTAGAATGTTTTTCTATGAGCAAATTAGTAGCTTGATTTTGTGAATGCAAATGCAAATTGGGGTTATCCTCATCTGTTTCTTTATTGTTTTATGATCTATTATAATAGCTTTTGTAAAGTGAAAATTTATAGTACTTTAAAATCAGTTGAAATATTTAGCAAAAGTTCATTTGTTTTTATTTTTTCTTTCTTGAAATTATTACTTTTTCTTGAAATTAGTGGTATTTTTCTAATTTTAGGGACATTTATATTTAAGGAACAGGCATTAACTTCAAGGGAAAATCCATTTTTTGTTTATTTTGCTTCAAGAGAACAAACATTTCAATTTTTTTGCTTTGGGGGGAGTCTAATTCAATTTTCAATCTATTAGGGGTCATTTAATTTCATTTTGCTTCAGATTTGTCATGGATATTTTGATAGTGTTTTTAACATCATAGATGTTCTTACTACTCATAGAGTCTGGACCTTCTTCAGCCGACCTGAATTTTAAACATTCCAGAAATTTCTGTAACTAATTTTCCTATACACTCCTGATCATATTTCTAAATGGGTGTGCTGTTATATTTACTGGTGCTGTGTTTCTCCTTACAGAAGGGGTCAGCATAATTCCACAGATAGGGTCACATACTGACCAGGGAATGCTGAGGCATTTTGTTCATCTCTGGTCCAAGAGATAGTCCAACATGGACAGACATGAACATACCTGTAGCTGCTGCTGCCAGTTTCGCTGAATTCCTTGCAGCCAAGGAGACTCTCCTGTTTTCTGAAAGGTGTCAAGAATCCTTACTGGGTCTAAGATATACATCTAATACTTGAGTATACTGCAAGTAACTATCCCAAAACATCTTTCTAATCACTCCCTGTAATATTCTTATTCCTTTCCCCAGTCAATTTTCTTCTCAATTATATTTTGAACTGTTTTTGTTGGCGTAATTTGAGTAATTTGGCAGCTATTTCATAATAATCTTAGGAAAGTGCTTCAGATGTCTTGAAACTGCTTGCCCTTATGAGAGCCCATTTTGCCTGTTATTTTAACTTATTCTCCTCCTGCTTCTTGTGTCATGGCAATAATTAATTTCTGCTAATAGTCTAACAGTCTGTTTTAACAGCAGTACATTTATTTACTGAGATGAAATATTTAAATTACTGCCTCTGTACCAAAATATATGCAGAATCACTTATTAAATATCACAAATAAAACATCATGACCTCAGCAGCACTTTCTACACTGAATCTCAGAGACATTGTTCATAGTAGAGCTAATCATTCCTGTGTATTCTTTCTATTGTGGGTTTACTGCTACCTGTACAGACTTGCTCACCAACATTCTAGCAATCCCTATACTCTGAATTGTAAACTTTTAAGCCAGTTGGCCTTCTAAGAATAGATTGCCCCAGGTACAGACAAATCCCTCTCTAAGATCTGAGCCTGCTTATTCCCTAGTGAAAGCTAAACTTTCTCACCAAGGAATGATACAAGGATGACCTTCTGACATCCGTAATTATAAAGCACTAGTATCACACTTCCAGTCTCAAAGCTCAGAGTTGTCTTTGATTCGTTTTTTCTTCCAAACTCCATATCCAAGCTTTCACTAAGTCTAACTTCAAACGTGCAGCTGTAAAAACACCTCAATGAAAACTGGGGACCTAGCTTCTTATCTGGGCTCTGCTTCTAATTAACGGGAGACCTCTGCTGTTTGAAAGTTTATCTTCAGACTACCTTCCATAAATGGTCTACTCATCTTCACCATAGGTTCCCAAGCCCTTTCTTCCACATTCTGCCCTTCACCACTGGTCACCCATGCCTCTTGCTGAACTGCACACTGCTTGCTTCAGTGCACAGAGAAGCATTACTCAAGTGTGGGGTATTTTCAGGTTAGATGTGCTGTATTACTGTTATAGGCACAGTTTTACATTAATTAATTGTAATCCTGGGATGCCACATAGAAAATACTTAAGTTCTTATGGAGGAAACTGAGGCAAACTTTCTTACATTTCCAGAAAAGAGGCAGGATACCTACCATCTGCTGTTCTTTAGATGTGTGGGCTGTGATTTTACTTAGAACATATATGAAGTGTTGAATTTGTCAACCAAAATTTTAATACTGCTGGACAAGAGCATTTCATGTTTGTATATTCCTTCTATAGTATTTATGTTCTCTTTTTAGTGAAATATTGATGGGAACAATATTCTCCCTTCATGATTATCTTATAAATTAGAACCTCCTCTTTGCTCCTATGTTTTTATCTCCCTACACAATTGTTTTGGCATTTATAAACTTTTATCTATCATTTTTTATTGAGCTAGTAAATGAGCAACATGCATAAAAATGAGAAAAGATTCTATATCTATAAATATATGTAGTCATTTGTTTAGGTAGGACTATATATATGAACATATATATGACATGCAGAACTCACTAAATTCTGATATTAATGAACTATGATAGACGCAACAGGAAAATTTGTGAATGTTAGTATTTTTCAGTTGTTTCATTGATGAAACTGGACACATTTTCACCTCTAAAAGAAAAGGATAGTATATACAGTATGCAAATTATGCTTCATTATAAATTCTATTAACATAATTTTCAATTGCTAGTATAGCAGAAAGGTAAGTCTCACTCACTAGTAATATGATCTTGAATTAGCAAGTGAATTGATTTATTTAAAATAAAGAATTACTGGTGGGAAATTACATTGGTAAACCATTTGGCAATATCTGGTTGAGTTGAAAATGTCTTTAACCAGTGAAACATCAATTCTTTTTAGTCACATAGAGGCATTTTCCAAATGTGAACTTGCACTATTTTAATGGTTAAATACACATTTTAGTGGCTAAGAAAATAACACCAAAAACTAGGAAGCATTAAACACTACTCTTTATTCTATATATTTTACATGCACCATCTTATTTATTCCTGCTGAAATTTACTGCCTTAAAAACTCTTGTATAGTAAGTGTGAGCAAATTTTATTGATGGTAGTATTCTAGGAGTGTGCTCATCATTATGAATTTGTTTTACTATTTTTTGCATGTTTTTGCTTCTTGGGTAATTTCTTAGACAATGTTTATTAGAAAGGTGATAACTTTAACAAACATGACCCTAGAATTGTGCCTTTCAGAAATTGTCACTTATGGATCTAAATAAAAGTAAATTACTTTGGTATAAGAAATAAGTATGGTGCTTACTGCAAAAAGGTATACAATCTAGCCAATGAACAACAGAATAAATGGAAGCACCAAGTTGACTCTAACCAAAAATGTTTTCTCATGAAGTTAATACATGTTTCCTTTACATGTAATTAGGTGGTTTTGCTTGTCACATTTTGAAACATTTCAGAAAGGAAGATGATGTCTTTATGTACAAAAAAGAAGACTAAGAGGTGAATAACTCAACTAGGTATTAAAATTTGTTCTAAAATTATCATAGGTTTAAGTGTGACAGTGACTCAATCTTAAGTGTTTGGGTTTTTTTCCCTTCATTGTGGTCTGAGGACTCAACTTGTCCTTCACATAACATTTTCTCTTATTTCATTCTACTTCTTTTTCATTTGTGCTAGCTTCACTATAATTTCTTAGCCTATCTCAGCCCCATCCCTATTACTAACTTATCTTATCATGGTGTATTTTATCTCTCATTTTATAGACATTGCTTTTTTTTTTCTTGAACGAACACACCTTATTATAAATTTTTCATTTCCTATTATAAATCTTCTGAATGTACTTTTTCTTTTCATCTCTGTGCAATGTTTTAATTTTTTGATATCACAGATTCCTTTCATAGATACCATATTTTTTTTCTATTTTTCAGTTGCAATGGATGACTGTAAACAGTGTAGTACTTATATGCACAGATTACTTTTTATTGTGAAACTTTTCCTATGGCACTTTACAATTTATTGTTTGTTGAGCCAAATGTTTAATAACCACAACAAAAAAACAAGTGAGAGAAATCCAGGGCCTCAGGAATTCTCGGAAAGAAAACCACCTCAGCAGGGCTTGCTGTATGTTTTACTAGACACCCTTTTTTATAGCCTGATTTTTCCTGATTTTCTTGCCAAATATGAACTATAACTATATTAAACAAATGAATCCTACTGAGCCTTCTTTTGAAGCACAGAAAGGTTTTATTCCATGAATAACCTCTTTTACTTAATGTTACGTTAAAATGATTATTAGCAATGCAGTAAGTAAACACCAACTGATAACTCTTGACCATGATTCACGCTACAGTGTATATACTTTCTCATTAATCCATATGAAAAGCTGTAGGATAAATATGCTAAGCTATCTAGTTTCCTTCTATAGATGCAGAAAGGCTGAGACTTCAGTGAAATGTATGTAATTCTACAAATTCACATTGAACTTATTTCATTTAACTCCAGAATTACTGATCTTGTGCTTTGTCCTAAGTCAGTACATTTTGGAAATGTTGCTGTTTTTCCTATAGCATTCATGTATGGTTTGAGATTTAGGTGTGTGTTTTTTTCTCCTGCAAGCTAGCATTCAACTTAGATGCATTTTTTTTGCTCCTTTTCAAATTGATTTCATTTAGGGATTCATAATATATTTGAATCTTTAGCAAAAACTCCCACGTGTCAAGGGAAATTCCCTGTGTCTTAAATATTCTAACATTTATAAGACATATTAGACAGAAATATCAGACCTTTGACTGGTAACTCCTCAATTTTACATATTTTAGAACAGTCACATTTAGGTTGTGATCTTGTGATTTCTAAAGTAGCAGATTTCTTTGAGTGTAGGTGTCAAATCTAATAATTATTCTTCCCAAAGCTGTAACTAGTTCAGTGTTATACTTAGCACATAGTTGCTAAATCAAAGAGCAGATTCTGGTCAATTCTGTGCCTTAATATTTGAATTGTGGTTTGGGGGGATTATTTTCCCACAAGAGGTAAATAGTCTGTTTTTTATAAACATTACTAAAATAATCAGAGAAAGAGATAAAAATGCCTAAACGTAAATGGATTGGAATTGGATTTGAGGGCAAAGGGAGAGATAAAAGTTAAATCAGAGAATTGGAGTAAAAATGCAAGACTTACGTATTTGATATTAGAGTGGCAAATACAACTTAGTGACAAAGCAAATATGAAAGAGGAATGTGGAAGAGGTGGAGGTGATGTGTGTTTTTGTGGGCTAGTGAGTATGGACACAAAACAGTGAGGTGGGATTGAAAAGGAAATAAGAGAATAAACACATATGAGATGGAAACCTGCATGATATCATACTGTGGCTCAGAAGACTGATCCCCAAATAGAAAGGCAATGAGATAGACAACCCTACAAACCTCCCTGAACTGAATGCTTAGGAAAATAATGAAGGAAAGGAAAAGAAGACTGTTTTAGGTGAATGAAAAAAGTCTGAAACCGACTGAACCATTGTTCATTTAAGGAAATCTCAGACAGAAATATATAGAACAGAAGATGAACAGAGAGAAAAGGAAATTGGAAATGTAGTTAGAAAAAGAGAAGACATAGAAAGCCAATGAAGACTGATAAAATGGACTAGAGAACAATGTCCTAATTAAAAGAATAAATGTTAATATTCATTATTCATATGCTTTTGATGGAAAAATCCTCTACTAATGCAGGAATGAGGGTACAGTAATACCCACTGTAAAACTTCTGTCCCTTTCTAGAGATATATTCTCTCTCTATATATGAATGGTATATGTACATAAAAATATTTCCTTCTATTTTCCAACAAGAATGAAAAATGAGTCACTTTTTTTTTTTTTTAGTCATACTAATAGGTTGCTATGTTTCATGGAAACAGTAGATTGAAATATTGTAAAACAATGGTGTCTGTCCTCATATTGTGAAACAGTGGTGTCTGCCATCAGCTTTCTCTTCTAGAGCACAACCCAATCATCCCAAGAAGGCAGTTTCAGTCTTTGTTGGATCACCTGACAGTTAATTCACTATGTAGACTTTGAAAAATATCTCAAGTGTCGTTATTTTTCACACTTAAAATGATCTGGACCATAAAAATGCATGGAATTTCTTTGCCAATATCCAGTACATGAATCTAAAATGTCACCCCTCGCACACTTTTGCTTTGAGTTCTTCTTTACTCTTTTGGGTCATTCCACTTTTTCAGTAGAACTACCTTAGACCTCTTTGTCCATATGTGATATTCCCAGTTCCAAACATTAAAAAGATAATCTTACCCTGTGAACTCTTTTCAAATCCCATCCAAGCCTAGTAAACTTTAGCATTTGTTTGTCCTTTAATACCCTTCTCAGTGCACCTTGTATTCTAATCATGCAAGTATATGACAATTTACCAAAAAATTCCCAATATCTGCCTATGACACTTGAGCTCTCTAGAAATTTTGGAAATTAATGTACCACTTATTATTTCACAGAATATTGGAACTCAGAATTTTAGAGACCATCTAATCCAACTTATTCTGAGTCATTTGTTAACAGCTCCAAGGGACTCATTCACAACAAGGAATATAGAAAATTAAGGCCTCTTAAAATACTCTGGGGAATGAAAAATTGCAGGAATCCCCCAAGGAAGGAGATGAAGCTAAGTGCGCTAATTTGGACAGATGCTTGAACAGCATCCCCAACACATGCAGGCACAAATGCAGGGCTATGTTGATTAAATACAGTAGATGAGACTTCAAATCAAACAGAGACATTTATTAATCATAGCATCATGGCTAAGATATGCCCAGGGTATCAGAGAACTGAAACTGTGTTCCAGAAATCAGAGACAGAATCTAACTCAGAGAGCAAAGCAACAATTGACACGAAGAGTTGGTCATGATTAATTTTCTAAATCTGTAGCCTATTAGGCTTGGTGCACAAAATATTACTGAGCAATTATATCATTAAATGTGTTTAGAAGGAGACTTAAGATAAACACACTCAGTTTGTTTGGAATTCACTCACTAAAATACATGTAGCACTCTGGGTAAAGAACCCAACTCCCATAGTTCCTGCTGAGGTTATTAAAATTTACACAAGTCAACAATTAAATATTCCCTACATGGATTTCATGATAGCCTGGAGTTGTGTATTGTATCTTAGTTCTGATCAGCAAGATTTAGTTTGGAGGTCTATCTGAGTTTCTTTTCTTAAAAATCTGTAGTTTTCATAGACTTGAAGAATCTCTGCATAACTTCATGTTTTATTGTCAATGCTGGGATAGTTACACCTAAGTATTAATGTGTTGTTTTATCATATGTTACATTCCTTTGTTTATTTTACAGATGAATTGATTTTTCTGAATTGCTGCATGTAAATATATATGCTTTTCAAATATCATTATAGGTCAATAAAGGAGTTAGTAAAAATATTTATTATGGAAAGAGAACATTGGATCGGATAGTGCTAGCTGTAACACCTAAGAATTTAGTTTTCTAAATTAGTGTTTTTCAAATTGCATTTGTAGTAGAGGTGTGTTTTTATTTTGTGGAGTACAGGTAAATTTTCCCCCTTATAATTTGAATCTGCAGATTAATTAAATTTGACACAAAGTCATTCTTAATGATCATGTATATACATGTTCGATTTCCTTACCTAGACAGTGTGTTCTTAACCAGAGGAAAGCAATGAGGGGGTAATTAAATTAAACTGAGCATACTTTGGTGGTGGAATGGAGAAGGAAGCCTGTCATTTTACCAGTGTCTGCTTATTTTCTTAAGAATTCTTTATAACATTTCTTCTTCCTTGTAAGTCCCACCTCCTTTTAAGTTCTCTAGCTCAGAAATCTGAAGCATCCATTAATCTAATAATCTGTGTGGCAAAGCATTTGCCCATAATAATCTCAATTCTTGATAGACCCAACTGAAGTCTGTGTTGTTCTGCTGCCTAAAAACAAACAGGATTGAAACTTGATAATTTTGTTAAGTCAGTCTATGGAGTAATTTGACCATAGTTTTCATAAAACTGGCTGCTGGAATATGCTACTTTATGAACTACTGTATATACCAGGTATTATACCTTGTGTATGTATTTTTTCATTTCTCTGACCTTTATTTTTTCTACCCCGGCCAAAGGATTAGATACTACCCCCTATTTTTCCTTGTTCCATAGAGTCAGTTATATCATAACTCACAGAGTTAAAATCAAGTAGATAAATACCCTTGATGTTTGGGGATTCTTACATTATTCTGTGTGTGCAAGCTCTATCTCCGCAGTTAAATTCTAAGTTTAATAGGTAGTGCTGGTGGGCTGTTAATGGTGAAAACTCAGCTATGCTTATTAACTGAAAGTACTTATTTGTTCATTCAGCAAGAATTTACTATGTGGCTGCTATGTGTCTCATTAGTGCTTATACCATATCAATGAGATAAGTGGACAAATATGTCTGCCCTTGTAAACTTTATGTTCTAGTGGTGAAGTCAAACCATTAACATTAAACATAAGAAGCAACAACACATCTTCTTGCATATAGAACATTAAATTGATGACCTTTATCTTTGATTCTTTCCATGCAAAGTAGCATATAAACACAAGATATACACACAAGAAAACCCCAATATTTGTTAACTCTCTTACAACAGTAATGTTGTATTAATTTGGAATTAAGTTGATGCAAAAATGAAACAGGGGAAAGACATAAAAATGCATATATAGATTCCAATATGGAGATCAGATATAGAGAGAGAGGTTCAATGGAGGAGAGATGGGAATCGGCCATCTTTTAGAATAAAGATGTGAGCCATGTGGACTTGGCCAGGCCTGGAGGCCTGTAGCCTTTGGCTAACCCAGGCTGGCAGCTTGTGTGCCAAATGCAGTTAAGAAGTTTGCAGATTTGAACTCCGTGTTGGAGTTTGTTTTGCTGAGTTTGACTGGTGTCTGAAAGAGGCCATGTGAAAGACAGGCTGAAAAGAAAGTGAACTTGGGGGAGCGCCCCAAAGAAAGATGTCTTCAAACTCGTGGAGATGAACTCTGACTGGACATTGGTGAGATGATCAGGACTAAGAGACTGAGAATTTCTGGGCAATCTGAGAAAGGACTTTGGACAATGCTGAGAAAGGTTTCGGACAATGTTAAAGTAATTGGAGTTTTCCTTACATGTTTCTTGTGTAGTTATTAGGATAATTAGAAAATCACTTTGTTAGAAATGAATTAGTCTGCACTGATTAAAAAATGCATATATATAAATAAATGTATATATGTAAAGAGGTAGTATGAAAATCACTGATAAATATTGAGTCAAACTTATCAATGGTTTCAACTGTATCTTAAAATGAAGTTGAGTAAAAGCATAACCCAGTGTACATTTGGTTCTTTCTAATATCTTTAAGTTTACCCAAATCCTAAGTTATGCAGGTGAATTGAATTACTTCTTGGTTCCGTCTACCTAACAATTTCCTATTTTAAAAAAAGGGGAAAAAAGATAAAGAAGGGAAGGAACTAAGGGAAGGGGGAAAGAAGAGGGAGAGAGAAAGGGAAGGAAAATGTGAGAGCAAGAAAGACAGAATGCGTTGGGGTTCGAGAGTACTCTCGACTCTATCAGAGTCTACCCTTCACTCACTGTACATCAAGGACCTGTTTTCTCTCTGTTACTCACTTAAGTTGGCAGTTAGTGTAAAGTGTTCTCCACCCCAGTACACACATGATCCTGTGTGACTTAAATATGAGGATAACCCTTCTATGTGCTGGTCTCTGAGTTCCATGTTGTTGTCATTTTCAGTAGCATTCTCTTTGAAGCAGTCACTTGTCCTTGCAAGTACACTCTGTAGTTCATCATTAGAAACTGCTCAACCTCTGCACTTTGCTTGCTGCTGGGTACCAGTCTCCTCTTTATCCAGCCTTCTTGTTAGACCGCTTCCAACATGATTATTCCTATCTCATTGGGACCCCTAGTCAGCTGAGAGACCTTTATACCTTCCCAGTCTAGCGGTATATTTTAGTCCTTCCCTTCCTTACTAAATTAAATTGAACGATTTATACTTTCACTAAAAATTTATGAAGAAGTCTTTTAATTTTATTTTTGCAAAAAAAAATTATTCTTTTTCTCCTTCATCTCCAGAAAATTAGCTAAGCCTTGCTGGAGAAAGAAGGTTTCAACAAATGACAAATAAGTATTAAAATTCATCATCATGAAAACATTTTACACACTTTTTAATTATCTTGTCATTTTTCTGCTCAACTTGAACCATCATTCCACAATACACTATTTCAAACTTTTTCACTTTCCTCAACTTTAGCTTCATCCCTCTGTATGCCCCACCCTCTCTGTTCACAAACACATCTGCTTGTCTTTTCTTCAGATGGCTTCGTTTCCTACTTCTCAGGAAAAATTGGAGTCATCACTTAAGAACTCATCTAATTTTCTACAATTATTCATGTACACCTACTGATCCATACCCCCTTCCTTCCCTTCTTTATTCTGGTTACTTTAGAAGGAATATTCCTCTTCCTTTCCAAGGTATGTTTGTCCCACTTCTGCTTTGAATCTTAAGCAGCATTATAATAACACTGTGCTTTCCATATGCTGTCCTATTCAAAACACTTTACTTATACAGCTTTCCTAAGATGTTGACCCTATAATCATTCCCACTCTCCAGATGAGGAAATTGAGGCACTAGACTAATGATCTAATTGTTCAAAGTAACCCAGTCAATAACTGGTGCTGCTAGGTTTTCATTTCTGGCAGTTTAACTCCAGAATCTGTATATGTAACAAAATCATTACACTCTCTTTTTTAGGAAAGTGATATTGCAACTATTCTTTCTACACCAACTGTTCCTTCTCAATGTCATTCCCATCAATATTTTAATATGCTCAAGGCTCATTGCTATTATTGACCTCTCATTCCATCCAGCTAACACCCTCTGTCTCTTTTCAGCAAGCAAAATTATTTTTTTTATTGAGGTAACACTGATTTACAACACTGCATATATTTTAGCAGTACACTTTCACACTTCTTCAAATGTATGCCCATCAACAAATTTCTGGTAATCGTCCACCACCATTCATTGAATTCCTCTACCCATTGCTTCCCCAGAATCGTCTCCCCCTGTTTCATCCTTTCTGACAACCACAGTTCTGTCAGAATCCAAGGAGTTTTTTGTTTTGTTTTTCTATTCATTTTGTTTCCTTATATTACATGTGAGTGAAACCTTCAGTATTTGTCTTTCTCCTCTGATTTATTTCATTTAGCATAATCTCCTCAAGTTCTAGCGGTGTGGCTGCAAATAGTAAGATTATATAGGTAAGCAGTATTTTGTTGTGTATATATGCCACATTTTCTTTATCTAATTATCTGTCATTGGGCACTTAGGTTTTAGTATCTTAACTATTTGAAATAGTGCTACAATGAACATTTTTTCATGAAGCAACACTTCTCAGCTATTTGTTATCTTTAAATTTTCACATTTGACTCATTTGTTACCCCCATTTCAATCTCTTCCATAACCTCACCAATATTTCAAACCAAAATAGCTCTCAGTAAGTTCATTTTGGTGCTAGTGTGGAGAATTCAAAGAGCAGTTTTCAATGTTTATTAGGGTTCTCAACAGACTTTACCTTTGTTAATGATTCCATTGTCTTTTGTTAAATGATTTTATTTGAGATTTGTTTCATAACCATATGATTCACTTATTTGAAATATAAAATTCATGTTTTTAAGAAAGTCACAGAATTTTTCAAACACCAATACAATAAATTTTAGAACATTTTCTACTTAGAATTTATCCACTAGCCATCATTCCCCACTTTTCAAACTGTCAGTCCTATACAATCATCTGCCTACTTTCTGTCTTTGTGAATTTGCCTGTTATAAATTTTCCATATAATAAAAATCATATAACATATGGTCTTTGTACTGACCTTTCACTTTGTAAAAATATATTCAAGGTTCATACATGTATCAGTACTTTATTCCTTTTTATTGCCCATATTCAATTGCACACATATACTTCTTTTGTTTATTTATTAGTTGTTGGATATTTGCATTGTGACTTTAGAGCTGTCATGAATAAATTTGCTATGAATATTTGTGTGCAAATTTTTGTGTAGGCATAGGTATTTATCTCTCTTGAGTAGACATTTGAAATTGTTGAGCCATATGATAATTCTATATTTAACCATTTGAGAAACTGCAGAATGTTTTACCAAAAAATTATATCATTTAACATTCCTACCAGAAGTATATGAGTGTTCTGGCTTTTCCATAGCCTTACCCATATGTGTTATCATCTCGCCTTTTGATTCTAGCCAACCTAGTATGTGGAGGGGTATATCATTTGGGTTTTGACTTGCATTTCCTTTATGACTAATGTTTAGCATATATTCTGATTTTAAAAAACTTTTTTGAAGGAATACTTCAGGATTTTTGTCTACTTTTAGTTGGGTTATTTATCTTTATAATTGAACTGTAGGGATTCTTTATACATTCTAGATACAAATTCCTTACTAAGATTGTGATTAGTGAAAAAAATACACTCATGGAATTGGTTGTCTTTTCACTTTCTGGATGATGCTTTTGAAGCAATAAAGTTTGAAATTTGACTTCTGATTTGCCTAATTTTTATTGCTGCTTATCCTTTTGATGTCATATTGACAAACTAATGTATAATTCAAGATCACAGATTTCTTTTTTTGTTTTATTCTAAGATTTATAGTTTTAAGTCTGATCATTTTTGAATTAAACTTTTAAATTAATAGTGTAGCATTATTTTATATGCTTTCCTCCCCGTAATACAGGATTTCTCTCCTCAGATGTGGACACTATAGATTTCACCAAAGATTCACCAAAAAACACCCATAGTTTTCTACTACAGTCTCTGTGCTTTCTGTCCCTCACCTCCATTTTCTTCCCTAGCATTTTCTTTTCCCATCCCCTCCTAGATGTCTCAGACTATGGTCAACTTTCAAGAATCAATTTTAAAGTTTCTTTGTTTAATCCTCTGTTTGGTTTCTCTGTATTCCACATATAAGTGAAATATTATAGTAATTCTCTTTCTTGTTCTGACACACCACACCTAGGATAATCCCTTCCAGCTCTCCATGTTGCTGTGAAGGATATCAGTTTCTCTTTTTGATGATTGTGTAGTACTCCATCATACCCATCCACCCATTCACACACACCTCTTTATCTACTCATCTACTCTATGGCATTTAGGTTGTTTCCTTATCTTGGTTGTTTTTTAAATGGTGCTGCTATAAACATGGGGGTGCATGTTTCCTACCCAACTGGTATTTTTGTGTCCTTTGGACAGATACCTAGAAATGGAATTGTTGAGTCAGATGGTAGATGCATTTTTAGTTTTTTTAGGAATTGCCACACATTTTTCCATTTGAGCTGAACCAGTCTACATTCCCACCAAAAGGGTCAGAGGGTTCATTTTTCCCCATAACCTTAATAGCATTTGTTGTTTATGGGTTTTTGGTGTTTTCCCCCCTCTTTAATATGGATCTTTCTCACAGGCATGAGGGGTTGGTTGTCTCATTGTGGTTTTATTTGTGTTTCCCTCATGATAAGTGATGATGAACATTTTTTCATACACTTGTTGACCATATGCATATCTCCTTTGGAGAAGTGTCTATTTAATCCCCCTGACCATTTTTTAAAATTTAATTTTTGTAAGTGATGTGAGGTAGGGAACTCTTGAACAAGTCTCTTTTCCTGGCTTCCATGAAATATTTTCTTTATTTCCTCTCAACCCTAAATATGTTTCTTTTCTATATTTGTATTTTTCAGATTTTCCTATATTTTAAATGTGTTATTCTCAAAGTTATGTCCTATCTTATCTTTTCTTTTCCTTATGTACTCTTTCTTTGGGAATCTCAACAAGAACAGAACTTCACTCCTATCTATATGCTGATGACTTTCAAATTTATTTCTTCATGCCAGACTCATTTGAACTCTATACCCTTTCATCCAACTGCAAACTCTGTATTCTTAGTCCTCCATAAAACCACAAAACATTCAAAATCTTCCAGCTAAAAAACATATCACATTCCTATTTCCTTAATCTGGCACCACTGTCTAATTATGAAAGCTAGAGATCTTTGTGCCATTCTTGACATTTCCTTCTTTCTTACTCTTAAATCTAATCTGTTACCAATCTCTCAATTTCACCTCCTACATATTTCTAAAAGTAATCTATTTTTTTCTATCTTAACTGCAACCACCCTAATTATGTTACTTTCTTCACTTTTCTAGTTTCCTAATAGATTTCAAACAGATCCAACTCATCAGTTCTAGACTTCCTTCACTTTTTCTCCAAACTGCTGTCAGAATGCTCTTGAGATATAAACTTGACCCTACCATAAAGAAGCCTGCCACATTTAAAAATGCTTGAATCCTACTCCCCAAAACTAAAAAAAATTAAAAAATAAAAATTATTACCTCTTCAGAGGAGGCCTTATTGTGCTTGATCATCTTATTCTCTATATCCAGAGATACTGCAATTTTTCTTATCTTCATAATATAAAGTCCTTCTCAAAACAGTATGAACTTACATGTAAGTCATCTTGTCAGTTTGGACCTCACTCCCCTGGGTTCTCCTATTTAACCCCACCCCATTCTACAGATTATGTGTATGTGCTATAATATAACTTACATTAACAATTGTGTATACAATATTTTTAAGGTATACAATATGTTGATTTGATACATTTTTATACTATATTATTATCATGGTGATTTTAGCTTGCACCTCTATCATGTCACATAATTATCATTTTTATGTATGTGGCACAAATATTTGAGTAGACATTTTCCCAAAGAAGATATATAAATGAACAATAAGAATATATAAAAAGATCATCACTAATCTCAAGGATTAGTGACACCAACTACAATCCAATGAATAGTGTACATGTGTTGGTAAGGATATGGAGAGAAAATAACTCTTGTTCACTTTTAAAGGGACTATGTTGGCATAGCCACTGAGGAAAACTCAATGGAGTTTATTTAAAATGTTGAAGCTACAATCACTGTCAGATCTAACAATGCCACTCCTGGGTCTATATCTAAAGGAAATACAAACAAGACATCAAAACATATATCTGGCACCCATATATTTTACAATATTATTCACAATAGAGAAGATATGAAAGTAGCTTAGGTGCTTGTCAACAGATGACTGAATAAACACGTGGTATGTGTATAAAATGGAATACTATTTTGCTACAAGAAAGAGGAAGTCCTGCCATTATAGAAACTTCAGTGAATGTTGAAGGAATTATAAGCTGGTGAATGACATATATTGTATGATTTAAATTATATGTGAATCTAAAATGAGAATAAAATGCTGATTACCAGGAAAATAGGGGGCCAGAGAATTGGGGTACTTTATTTTATTTTATTTTTTTTACTTTTGTTAGCTGAATTTAATATATACTATGAAAAAAATCATCTTTGAAAAAATAAATTCACAAAAAAATCATTTGAAAAGAAGAAAAACATTCATCTGTGACTATTGAGAAAGTATTGTTTCACTGTTGGCAGGACACAGTGGGAATGTGACAAGGACGGGATAGTTCTCAAGAAGCTCCCAGCACAGTGAACATCAAATAACACTGAGTTTGGATAAATGGGAGGTTTTTTTGCAGGATTTTCTCTGGTAATAGAGAACTGCAAGTGGAGAGCAGATGTCTAAGAGCAAGTCGTGGTAACAGTTGAATCCTCCCAGTTTCCACACATTCTTGGTTGAGATCTTAGCAATAAAAATCTCCCCCAACAGAAACCATCATTCTTATTCCATGCTTGGTATTTGTCTTAGAATAGTTCACTGAGGTTCTTCCCTTTAGTCCTCATTTGGGAAGGTGGTGACTAAATTCTTTTTTTTTTTAATTTATTTATCTATATTTCACATCATTTCAATCCCTGGGGGTTGGGGTACTTTAAAGGACACAAACTTGCAACTAGAAGAGTAACTTCTAGAGATGTAATGAACAGTATAGTGATTACAATCAAGTGTTATTTTTTAGTGACAGATCTGTGATTCCTACCTGATTAAGGTAGTTCTTATCCCTTGTACATGATTTCATAGACCAAATCTTGTCTCTTGCCTTTATGCTTTTTTTTCAGTTGTAGTTTTAGATTTTCTTCTCTCAGTTGTCTTAAATTTGAAAGTGCAATCGAAGTAGTTTAGTTCTTCATATAAAACAAGACTGAATGGCTTTGATCATCACCATATCATCAGCCCTCAGCACTGTTCTCAAATACATTAAATCCGAACAAATTTTTTTTTGCTGATAAATAAATGCAAATAGTGGATGGAAGTGAGTTTATTAAGAAAAACAAGCTAACAACCAAACTAAAGTATCCAACTGGGGGTGGGAGGCTGGATGGGAATGGTTAGGGAGGTAAAGTGATGGGTGAGCCCCAGGGAATACAAAGATGTGAAATATATAAATAAATTATTTAAAAAAAGAAAAAAAGTGATAGGACTTTTCCACAAAATATGGATGTAGCTGACTAGATTGTACACTTTTGGTGGCAGGAAAGGCCCCAAGCATAAGCTACTCATTAGGTTATTAACTAAACAGGATATGATATCTCATTATATTTAGAGATGAGCATGAGAAAGGAAAGACCATAATTCCATCTAACACAACATTTGACCAATCAAATCATTTAAAGTAATTTAAAAAATTTTAGGCCACAAGGCCAGGCACGGTGGGTCGTGCCTATAAGCTTCAGCCTATGAAGCGGCCGGGGATAGGAATTGTGGTTCGAGTCCCACCAGGGCCCATAGCAAGACCTAGTCCCAAAAAACAGCTGGGTGTGGTGGCATGTGCCTGTAATCCCAGCTACCTGGGAAGCTGAGGCTGGGGATTGCTTGAGTCTGTGGTTCCATGGACAAAAATAGCGAGACCTAGTCTCAAAAAAAAAAAAAAAAAAGTTTTAGGCTACAACATGTCATTCCTCCTGAAGTTATAAGATCTGTTTTTCTGAAATAAGATATTATGTCTAAAATGTTGAACTAGGTGATGCTGGCTGACTTTGGAAATGAGTCCAAAAATTTCACTTTCACTATTTGGCTCAGAAGATGATGCACAATAAAGTAAGAGGAAACAATTTTGATAACATCTCCAACTGATATTATTCAGACAAAGGAGAAGGATGGGAACATAGCTAGGGAATAACAGCAAGAACCAGAAATTATTGCCTAATCCAAGATCATGAATATTTACAATTATGTTTTCTTCTGAGTTTATAGTTTTAGTTCTTCTGTTTAGATCTTTCATCTCTTTTGAATGATTTTTTAAAAATTTAATGTGAGCTAGGAGACTCCATTATTATTGAATCATTCTCTTAACCTGGCTTCCATGAAATAGGCTCCCCATCTTTTCCTGACCCTGAACATGGACCCTTTCTATACTTAGCAAGTCAGAAAGACAACAGACAGGCCTAAGAGAAAAATAAGCTCAGGATGATGGGTGCACGTGATATGCTGAAGGGAAAAATGACAAACACAAAAGGTAAGAGTATGTGTAAATGCAAAGAGAATCTCACTGAAATAGGAAATGCTTAAAGGAGCTATCTCAAAGACTGCATTTTTTATTTCATGCCTGCCTCTAAGAATCTTTCAGTGAAAAATCCTAAAAGAAAAAATGACATTTGTTAATAGCACTGTGAGGTTTTTCAGAAGCATATTTCCAGATAAATCCAAGATGCCGCTGGAGATCATACTGACACAGTTTACAAAATAGAGCAAATGCCAAAGGATATACCTACAAGCATATACAGCTTCATTGTAACCTAAGGATAATCATGGAATTCAGCTGCATTTCCAAACTGTCACCATCAGGTTTGCAAAGGTGGTTACAAATCAGTTTGCAAGTAGAAATTGCAGCTTAAAGTTTAGATTAGCAGGATTATTCTGTCAAGGGGTAAGTATAATCTAGGTCAGTGGAAATATCCCTTTTGATCACCCTAATATTTCACTGTCTTTGTGTCAAATTTTCTTTTTTGTTTACTTTAAAAAAAAAAACACGAAGGAAGTTCTGCAGTTCATGCTACAGAGTTTACTGGTTTCAGGTTAAACAAAAACTGTTAGAGGCAGCAGTGGATGAGGATCTATTAACTTTTGGAGTTAAAATAAATAATGTGATCAGATGATCAAGTAAGATTTCCAGTGAGGAGGGGTGAAAATCCCCTCAGAGAACCAGCTTTTGGTTCATGAAAAGACAGAAATATCTCCCTGGCCCTAGGGTATGGGACTGTATCTGGTACCAGGAACTCTTGACCAGAATCTGGCTTCAGACCCCCAAGTCCTCACTGTCACTCTGCTGGGCAGTCAGGGGTTGGCTCATCTAGGGCATTAGCTTCTCAGAGCCACTAAGATTCCCACAGCTCCTCATGATTCCCTTTACCTACTTCCCACACTCCCCAGCTGCCGCTCTAACAACACAGCTCAGTACTCCCTCACTGTGCATGCTTTTTCTCTTTCTTAAAGCCTAGACCCTTACTGTACCATCCTTCCCCCAACCCCCCAACGTTGGACTCTGTGCATACTTCTTGATCCCCAAACTCATCACTACGCCCAACTATTAACCTGTGTTCATCTCAGGATTGAACGCTGCACATTTTGCCTCTTATCACCTTTCTTGGGACAAGGATAGCATCATCTGTATGTACATGAGATACAAGAGGGCTGGTGGGTCCATTACAGTGACCCCAGCAAATGCAAGACCCTGCACCTCTCCAATCACAGCCACTGCATCAGAGACTGTGGCCTTAAATCCAGGAGTTAGGAGGTATGGATCCTCTTCCTAGGCTGACTATACCCTGGCTCTGTGAGTGCCACTGAACTATCATTTTCAACTAGAATATTTACCAGTTCCCAATTATTTCGCAGGCCCTACTTTTCTCCCCGACTGTCCTGCATCACTCATTCCTGGAGTGGACTCACCACAGATGGGGATCTGCCCTTGTGCCCACCCATCTACCAACTGGTGTTTTTATCTCCCATTAGTAATTTTCCATTCACCCCCCCAAATCCTACAGTCACTCATTTTAGAAAAAAATAATTTTTTATGGCAACCAGGTGCTAGATCTAAGTTTTAGGTATAATTGAATAAGCAAAACAGTTGTAATTTCTGCCTTTGAAGAACTACAGCCCAATGTGCGTATGAGGGACAATAAACAAGAAAAACATTAAGAATTCAATCTTAAAAACTTCCTCTTGAAAGCTGACCACAGAACAGAGGCAGCCAGATGGAGAGAAGAGGGTGTGATTAGGTGGGGAGAGTCTACCACAATGGACTGTGGTGAACAGCTGGTGCTGGGAGCGCCAAGGTTTCTAGACCTGAAGTGGGGAGAGCCTGTACTCCAAAATACTAACAGCATCTCTATCATTGGTACTTCAATAAAACATCTAACCAAAAAAAAAAAAGAAAATTAGGAGTTTGCTATTCTCTCAGAAAAGGAGAAAACTCATAAAATGCAAAACCGCCATGAATGAAGTCAATATATTAGAAATTATTCCTAATGCCTACATCCTTCGGTGAAGTCTCCTATCTTAATGCATTTGTGCTCGGGTTTGAGACCCAGATCATCCTGGTACCATCAGACTGAAGAATCTACAGCTATACAAATGTTTTTGCAACCATCCCAATCTGGGTAGGTTCCTCATCAGTTCTTGCAGGGAAAGAAGAATGTTGCCCTTGGCATTATTTTCATAAAATTTAAAATAATGAACAGGGGAGAAAACATTTTGCCAGCAAAGAAACAACCATTTGAGTCTCTCTTGTAATTCCTCTGAATCTCCTTCCCCTTGCTTCCTTCTCTCTGGTGTTGTCTTTGTGTCTTTTCTGTGTTGTCTGAATTTCCCCCCAGCCTGACACCATCGTTTTATCCCCTCCCTCCTAGACCCAGGTGGGCACAATTACATGCTTACATGCACACACCCATTGGGCCAGGTATATATAATCATGGGGCAGTGCCTTACTGCAGGTGCTGATCATGGAAACTAACGGTAGAAGGAGTATTAAAAAAAAAAAAAACAAACAACCCTGTTACTCATTTACTCTACAGTAGTTCAGAGCTTTGAAAAAGTATTCAAGATCAGAAATTTATGAGAAGGCTGAGCAAGATTTCATTTATATTCCAGGTTTCCTGAATGTTCAAAAGATTTTCTTTGGAAATAGGTCCAGGCCTATCATTTGCTCTCACACTCATATTTTATGAATGATATGTCCCATTTATCTTGTCTTCATGGAACATGCATTCAGGACTGTCAGTTTCTGGAATCTCTGGAAAATAAGTTACACATTGGTAACTTCAGAGGACCTTGTTTACTCCCAATTAAGAGGAGAGGGGAAAGTCCAGTGAGGCAAGAACACAGTTGGACTCAATGAACAAGATCAAATGGTCCATGAGGCCTGTTTGGGTTTGTAGGCTCTGTGAGTAGCTGCAACATCCTTTGAAGTTATTCCCTGTTTATCATTCTTGGTGAAAGCCCTCAGTTGGTGTCTATTTGACTTCTAGGTCTTTGGCAGCTGACAGTATGGAGATAATATCTTGCAAGACAACAGCAAGGGTAGAGGAACTGGAGACCCTTGAAGGACTGATAACTGGGCACAGAGATGATCCCCAGCCATGGCCTGGAAGCTGGGGTGACTCTGAGATGAGCATATATCTGGAGAAGAGGAAGTATAACCTTGTTTTGTTGTCTCAGGGCATTGAAAAGGAAGATTTTTAGTAGAAATTATTTCCCTCTTCTTTCCCAGGTTCCTCTAGAGTATGTCTGGGAAAGCCATCAAAATTAACTCCCTCTCGAGTTTCACTAACTACGGTTTCATAATTTCCCCCAAGGTCATGATGCAGACAGAGCAGGCAAGACTTCCACTCGAGGTGCCAGGAGTTACAGGATCACTCCTACAACTTTGGTAAGACCTTTCTAATAACTAAAAGGGTGTTGGGAAGGTGGACAGGCCCTATGGAATTGGAGCTACAAATGCTTTTCCAAATTCTCCCACTGTGATTTGCAATCAAATCAAGCCACCGTTCATTTCGGCACTAAGGATGTGATGTTCTGGGATACAATGTTCTCAGTCCTGTTCCCAGTGGATGAGTCTCCACAGATCACAAATAGCACAGCTGATGTGAATGGTTGCTTATCACCCTGCAGCTTCTCAAATAGCCTGCAAAGTTGGCAGGAGGCTTCTTGAGCATGAAAACATAGGTTCTTTGTTAGACTGTATTAAAGCTCTGAGAGCATATATAGTGGTGGTTTCAGGCTTGTTGAGATGTCTGGGATCCTGGAAGTGCACAGAAGTTTGGGGTTCTACAAACTGCTGGCGTGTGTGATTCTGTCAGTTGGAACAGAAATAGAACAGTGTGATGTGTGCTCTACGCAATCATAACCCAAGTGTCCATGAAGATAAACAAGCTGAACATGGTCAGTCTCCAGGTTTTTCATTAACTTTTGTTCACTATTTATTAATTTAATTCCATCTATTACTTATTATAGTGCTAGTAATAGGCCTCAAGCACTAGAGAAAATTTGAGGAAGAAAAACTTCTGTGTAAGAAATTGTATACCTATTTGTAAGTTTTTTTTTTCAACTTTCAGTGAATCAGGAGGAAACCACCACTACCTGATTTTCCTGGAAGACAAAATTCCAATGTCAGAATTTCTATTTGAGGACTATTGCTGTTGGACCAAGTTTAAGTAAATTAGACCTCAGCAGTTTTTAATAATATACAAAACTATCTATTTGAACTTTCTTTTGTTTTTCTTAGTATCTAAGTGGTTTGCTAAAGCTCTAAATGGGTTCTCAGCTGTGCTGATAAGGAGAATGTAAGGAAAATCTTAACATGTTTAAAATTCTCAAATTTCCAAGCACTTTTGACATAGCTACCTATGTCATTTGCAGGTTGATTACTGGAATGTCTGATTCATTGACTGACAATTTTAAAAAGACATTGATCTTCAAAAATACTAAACTTCAGAGCTTCTCAGAAGACAATTTGAAACTACCTAGTGGTTTTAATTTTCTCAACACTTGTTACAGCTTACTTACATTTTAAATGCTATTCTTATTCATGTTACAACCCATTGATTTACTGGAAAAAAATCAAAATCTGTTTGGTCTACCCTATACCAGTTTGTAGATAGAGTGCAAACTCTATGAGGGCAGAAACTATGAAGACCCTGATTTCCATCAACTCACTTATGTCCCGGCAATATTACTAATAGCAACTTTGCAA